>BFEA01000105.1:1953126-1972227 GCA_003427395.1 Chara braunii | reverse complement strand
AAAACAGTCTTTGCAGACTGTGTGGGAGCACAAAGGCTCCCACTTCGTCTTGGAGACTGTGAGGGAGCACAAAGACACCCACTTCGTTTTGGACAGATGATTGTGGCCGCGAGATCTTGAAATCTCGCGGCCCACAGTTCACACACGGAAAGCAAGAGGGGGTTGGAGTTGAGTGGAGAGTGAGAGAGAAAGAGAAATGGGAGGATGGGGAGAGGAGGACCTGCTCCTCTCAACCTGCCAGCTGCCTCCCCGTTGTTAGGGGGGGTAAGAAGAGAAAAGAAAAGAAAAGAAGAAAAAGAAAAGAAAAAGAAAACAAAAAAACGGGATCTGAGTTTTTCTGAGAAGCTGTATTTTTCAGTTTGCGCCACTATTTTTTTGGTGGCACAAAATAATTTTGTTGACCTTGATTTTTTTTTCTGTAGGTAGTCAGGCACGTACGCCATGTGCATGAATTTGTTTAGATTTTGTTATCTAGCGAATACTTTTTTTAAATTCTTCAAAGTCGGGGTACTTTTTGCACCCCGCTTTGAGGCTGTCGGGATTTGAACTCGTGAATTTTCACGAGTTCTTTCCCTACCTCTCCCAATCTGACAACTGTCATCCCCATTTTCAGGGGAGGGCAGGGGAGAAAAGAAAAGAAGAAGAGAAAAGAAGAAGGGGGGGGACTGAGGCAAAACGAGGCCGCTGGAACAGCAGCAAAAATAAAAGAATTTTTGTACCTGGCCACTGTTGCGGCCAGGTTCCCAAGCGGTTTGCTGCACTTGTGCAGCAAACCAGCTAGGGGGCTTGCACCGAACATGGCCAAGTTCAGGGAAGGGGAGAATTTCCTTTTTTTTATTGTTTGAACCTGGCCACGGTCGGGGCCAGGTTCTCGAGTGTGCAGCAAACCAGCTAAGAGCCTAGCTCTGAACTTGGCCAGGTCTAGGAGAAGGTGCACTGCTGAGGTTGAACCTCAGTAGTAGCAGATCAACAAGGGAGGTGGCTGAATACAACCTCCCCTTGCTGAATTTATCACAGGGAAAGGGCCAGGTCCTTTTCCTTGTGAATGGGCCTGGTCATTTCTGCTGTGTGGGGCTGGTATGTGCCCTTGATCTCATCTAGAGATCAAGGGCTCAGCCTGAGCTCGAAATTTTGGCTGGGAGCTCAGGCTGCTACCACCACCTCCTACCAGTATAAAAGCAGCCAGCAAGCAGCCAGCCAGCAATCATTTGTAGCTGGTGCTGCTAGCAATTCACTTGAGTGAATGCTGGTTTGCCGCTGCTGGGGGGAGCTGCTACTGAGAGGAGGAGGTACTGCTGTCGGTTGGAGAGGAGGTCTGCAAGTGAGGGAGAGAGAGGTTAGCCACCATCTCAGCAGAAGGGAAGAGCGTCGGAGGTCTGCAGTGCACACGAGAGTGGAAGGCTGCCATAGCCGCCACTTTCCTGGTGCGGTGCAGGGGAAACTCTGTCCGTGTTTGATGGCGGCGACAACTTTTTTTTATATATGTGGAGGAGGTGCTGTCAGCGTGGTGCGCCGACGACGCTGTTTTGGACCGGTGCGGAGGAGGTGCTGTCCGCACGGTGCGCCGACGACGATGTCTTGGACCGGTGCAGGGAAGGTGCCGCCCGTCTGGCATGGGGGCGGCATGTATTTTTGGCAGCCGCGCAGGGAAGGTGCTGCCTGTTTAACGTGGCGTTGGCAGCCATTTTTTATGAGGTACAGGGGTGATGCTGCATGGCCTTTGTGACGACGACAACACGTTCAGATTTTGCGGTGACGACACTGGGTTGAGGGCGGTAGTGAGGAAGTGCTGCCGAAAATTTGCGGCAGGAGCATTGGGTTTGGCGACGGTGGTGCGGTAGCGCTGCTAGTTTCTCATGGTGGAGGCGGCAATATTTTTTATACTGGCTATATAAGGCAGCATCTGGGCATTGACATAGGGAAAGTACCGCGAAGTGGTGGTGCGCTTGAAGGTGGTGTGAGTGCGACACTGTAGTGGCACAGTGAAAGTGGGTTTGGTGTGACGGCGACGCTGAGACGCCGTCAGGTTGTTGGGAGGCGATTGTGTGAAAGGAGGGTATTGTGACAAGCGACCATCTTTGAGAATGGTGTGGATCGCTTGTCGATGGCTGTTGTGACGTTTGTCTCGTCTGAAGCGTGATCTTACGTGGTTTTCTTGAGTGAGCCGCGTTCATCTCAACTTCACTCAAGGTCAGTTGTTTGACTCAGACCCCTTCACACCTGTGTGAACCCACACTTGCTTGGCCCTATTCTTTGAATGTTCACTGGATAGGTAGAGAAGATGTGTGTTTGCGTGTGTGAATGAAAGTCTGACGTGAGTGTGAATTGCATTTGAACTTGTTGTTTGATCTGATGTGCAGGTAGGTAGAGGAAAGCTTGAAAACGAGATTGGCCATGTCAATGAAAATGGGGACAGGGTGTTTGTCTTCTATCTCCTGTTTGCATGTTCGTCATAAGAGAGAAAATCAGTTGACGACGATAAAAGAAACGTTCACACTCACAAAAAAAAGAAACTTAATCGGACATGGACTCGTTCCAGATGTTACCCATTCTCTCCCGAATTACTACCTTTGTCTATGCCCGTCTGTCTGAATGATTTCCTTCTCTGTGATCTTCTTCTTCGTCTAGGTTCACCTTGACGTCAGGCGGCAAAGGGTTGATCGTCTGCTGTGGTAGAGGTGTTTCCTTTCCCTAGGAGGCATCTGAGGCGGGGGKTCGTTGCCTTAGGGGCCGGCCCTGTGATCGACTCGGAGTGGACCGCACTGCGGGGGGATACCATGCTGTTGTGGCGGAGCCGGCCCGACTTATGAGATCACAGGTTCACTCGAGCAAGGACGAAGGGTATCCCAGACCACCTTCTAGGGGATGGAGATGCGCTATTCACGGAAGACGTTAAGTCATTGTCGGCTTGCGCTAAGGAGGATCGTCATAGTTTACCCTTTGTGGCCGTCTTAGGAGCCACAGACGAATGGAGAACAGACGCCATAAGAAGCCCAGTTCGTGTTTTCACTAGCTATGAATGGAGTGCGACTAGGCACTATCTTCGCGGATAGGGTTGCACCATAAGAAGTGCAAACCTGAGGTGATCAGATTAGTTGACGGGAAGATGTAAATAGAGTATTACTGTAAATATCTTCATGTTGAAAGCTGGTACTTTGGGACAGAGAGAGTAATTATTGTCCAGGAGGACAGAGCGACCGACAAAGTTTGAAGGTGGATCACTGACCTTAATGGGGCATCGAGCGTCCGATTGTTCGAGCTGGTCGCTAATTTGTATAGATGGTAGCCGAGTTATTTGCAGATGGCATTCACACCAAAGTTAGAAAGATAGTGATGTCATCACTAGAACAGTGTGATCCTAACTCTACTTGAGGGTTGGGATGTCCGCATTTCTTTGCTTGCAGTCAGCATGCGGTGGAATGAGAGAACTTGGCAACGCACCTCATCAAGTCGAAAAAGTCATGACAGTCCAACCGTCTGGCAAGTAGAGTGTAGGTACTATAGTCGGACTCCTTTTGAGCTTCGCATCGTGTATAAGTCATGCTTTTGTCCTTTTGTTGATAAGTGATGTCCGGAGGCGAGCCAACTCATGTGTGTCGTCGCCGGATGAAAGTCAAATCAACCCTTGTCAAATTGATTGGGACGAGTGGTATGCATGATTGTATTACATATAGGTTGATTTCAAAAGATATGTCAACTTACGTTGACCTGAGTCTTCTTTTGATGTTCAACTTTTGATTGTCGTTGGAAAAAGGGACTAAGATTGATTGACGTTTTCTTACGCTTGGAATATCACGTCCTAGTCGACCGACGTTGGTCCGATTCCTGGGAGATCAGCGCCCCAGGGACAGACGACGTTCGGGTCCACTTTAGCGTTTAACCGTGCGTACCTATGCTATAGCGAACGAGCAAACGCCCTCGGCTGGCCTACCTCTGCAATTGCATTATGAAAGTCTTCGCATGTGGGTCGGTAGCTCGGTAGGGATACGCCCCTAAGGGTGGTGACAGCCCCTTAGGGAAGGTAAGTTGTGCCCCGCGAGAACCTATCCTGTCGTAAGGGACCGCGGGATGTGCAGTTGGCGCACTCGGCCGGAGCGGGGAAGGGTCGACGAGGGTTACCGTGCCGTCCCCGAGTTGTCTCTAAAAAGTTGAAAGCATAAGTTTCTCCTGCGTGACGCGGCCGGGAGGGCCCTCACTCGCGCGGGGGCCGATGCGCTCGACACCTCCACTCACAGCCCATAAGGGGGGTGGGAGGAGACTAGATGGTTTGTTTGCTCCAAGATGACACGGGATTATAAAGGGTCTTAGTAACAGAAGGTTACATTAAGAGGGGTTGCAAATACCAAGGATAAGTGTTCTGCCACTGGTAATAGGAGGACTGTAGATATTAATGTACGGAGGACACTCTGGTACAAAGCCATTCTATGGCCCTTAAATGCAGGGGGGATCAAGGCACTAAAACAACAGTTGGCGGCCTTCCTCTGGAGAGGCGACAACAACAAATCTCACGTCATAAGCCGAGTGGCATGGGAATCAGTGACTCAGCCCAAGAGTGGAGGAGGACTTGGAATTGTGGATCCGGCCACACAATTCCAAGCCCTCATGATTCACTGGTTTCAACGTATTATCTTTTCCACATCATCCCCTTGGGTCCCCTTGGCCCTGGCACAAATTTCTGACCTGGCCCCGGAAACCCCACCTGAGATCGACCCTAGAGTTTGGCGGAAGATAGGTATTGGAGGTTGCCGAGGAAGTACAGGAACGGGGACCCTTCCAACAAACAATGGTTGCACTTGATACGTACCTGGAGGAAACTGCCCCCCACACTTCGACCGACACCTGAGAGGTGGGAAGAGATCTTCAGGCAACCCCTCTTCGGCAACCAACTAATAACGGATTCTAGAGGGCGTGTGCGGAACAGCTCGGATGCCCCGTGGAAAGGCTAGGTAAAGCATGGTGTCCGGAGGGTTGGGGACCTTTGGGACAGGGAGACCGAAAACTGGAAGAGCATAGAAAGGATGCGTACATGGCTGCGGTACTGCCATCTTACTGAGAAGGCACTCAACGACCTTATTGAGAGATTCCCCCTCCATTGGTACACCACCCTCAGAAAAGGCCCATGTATGAAGGAAGGAGATTGGGTGGGTCTACCCGACCATGAGAAAGAGGTAGGGCATGTGCACCTTAGAGGCTGAGGACAAGCGCTAATATAAATCTTCTCCATCCAAAAGGACGGCAGACTAGAAGGGAACCAACAACCCTTCATATGGAAAGAACAAAAGGATGTGTATCGCATCCGGGTTATTGAGGAGGGATGCTACCAGAGGGTGTATTGCCCAATGACCCCTATTGAGTACCTCCCCCTAGATCCGGAAGAATGGTTATGGAACCAACGTAACCCGGCCAGGAAAGGAGAGGACAACATACTGCCACTACTCAATCTAAAGTCTAAATCTGCCTACCGAATGTTCAGACCCAAATGCAGACTGCGGGACCGCGTGGAAGACAGATGGTATCTCCATCTTAACATAGACCGTAGCCTGCTTAAGCCCATTCGATGGTTCACTTACTATAGTTGCAGGCCCGCCAAAATCTCAGCTCTCCAATGACAAATTGAACATAGGTGTCTACCAACCAACGACTGGTTGATAGACCATACGCATTTGGAGCAGCAAGGAAAAGCACTACCATGGTGCCACAAATGCCTGCAAAGCTTCCCTGGGACGAGGCGGGCGGAGACTATAGAGCATATTTTTCTCCAATGCCCTGCGGCGGTGCTACTGTGGAGAAGCTGGGATTGGATTTGGCGACACATTGCTCCCGGTGTGACATGGCATTGGGACTGGAGGGCCATACTCTTGGGATATCACCCTCCAATCCGGGGAAATACATTTGTGGAAAACATGTTCAAACTGGGTAGGCGGAGCGTCCTATGGACTATATGGTGGAAGCGATGCATCCTAGAGATAGAGGGGGCGCAGGTAGAAGACGGAGAAGCTATGGAGCAAATACGAACATTGGTTCAATATGAAATTGCAACCCAATGGAGAGGAGCTAAAGAKAAGCTTGATCAGTCATATACCTGGGGGGACATGTACAAGATTATCTCCAGATTCAGCAAAGACTGGCTTGGGGAGGATAGGGAAGGATGTGTGGCTGAGATAAAATGGTCCAGAGTCAACCGGAGTGCAGATTCCCGGGAGGAAACAGCAAGGGATTACTAGTTGATTTTCCATGACTGGATTAAAGTGGACCCGGGCGTCCCACTACGGCCAGCCCAGGACTTTGCAGACCCCTTTCCCCCCCATCCGCTGTCCCTGGCGGAAGCACTACCAGTGACACGAGCCGAGACGCCAGTAGACACACATCACCCAGGACATATGAGATCTCCATGCTACGGGGTTCACAGCCGTTTCTTCAGTTGTTTTGAGCTAGGTGCTGGGTTCATAATTGCTTGCAGACTGTTTCTCTATCTCTCCTATTTCTCCTTTGTAAGCAAACTCGGCAGGTTGCAAGGCTGAGTCTTTGTGCTGTTCAAACTTTCAGTTAGATGTTTGCTGAGTTCAGAACCTTCTATTGTTGTTGATCTGGTCTGTAATCGGAACACCTGCAAGGAGTGCAAGTAACTGACTTGAGAAGGGTTAATGTGCTATCAAGGGACGCTGGACCCGGTTTCCAGCAGATACATTCTAGATGCATTCCAGATACATTCCCTCTGTATTCTTATTCCTAGGCGCCCTATGGATAGCGGGTGGATGGCAGGGATTAAGGGATGGAGGGAGATCCCACTGGTGCCCCCCAGTGCCCCCCTCCAATCCCCGGCCCAGCTGCAGGTAGGTAGGATAGGTAAGGAAGTGATAATTTGGATTGGGACGCTGGACCCGGTTTCCAGCACACGGGCGTCACTTTTTTCATTGAGCTATTTAAGATATATCATGGGACGCTGGACCCGATTTCCAGCAGGTGATGCTCCCCACCAATAGATGGAGCGGCCCGCCACGCAAAGCCTCAATCTTGGTGGTTCTCTTACCACCACCAGGATGAAGGTCTTGCACATGGGGCCTTTCCAAAAAAAAAAAAAAAAATGTACGGAGGACACCATCCCGGGTGAGGCCAGGCCAGGTTGAATTAGGAGCTCTACAAACTGGGAGGGTAATAAATGCAGCCCCGAGGAAAATAAAGATGCTCTGAAGTAAGAACTCTAATGGCCATATCCTCGACAAATACTGTGTCAGAAAGATGTATCCAATGGGACGCTGGGCCCAGTTTCCAGCAGGTGTCGCTCCCCACCAATAGATGGAGCCTCCCTGACAGTGCTAGAGGTGTCTGCCTTATCAGCACACCTAGCATCCGATCGGGTTACTTTCCTTAAAAAAAAAAAAAAAAAAAAAACTTTTAGTTATTAATTATTAATTTAAATAATTTAATTTAGTTTAATTTAATTTAATTTAATTTAACTTAATCTTTGGTTACATATTGCTTGCTTATTTATTGCTTAAGTTCCGACCTTTTTTTCAATTGTGGCCTCTCATCAATAAGATCCACAACAGTTCATCGAACCGCGGTGAACAATTTTTATTCCCATCTTCACCAATTTGCTTCAAACCCACACCTGCAAACCTGCTTGTAACACGAACAATTTTTTATTTTTCATGATTTATCAACTATTCTTTAAATTGTTTATTTTGAAGAAGCTTGAACCTTTTTGTATTCTTGGGTCAAATAGAAGATTGGGGAAGATCAGGTTGTGGTCTACAACATTGTTGCAGGGTAACTTTCCTATTCCAGTATCGTGTATTCCCTGAGAGATTCTGATATTAGAAAGCAGTCAACGACAAAGCTAGTTATGCATTGGGGTCTGTTCCTTTTCCTAGAGGCGTTTCTTCTTATTTTTGGATGTACTGTTCTGAGTGGTTCGATTAAGTTACGTTCCAACATGAGAGTCGTCATCTTTTGATTCTATGTTAGCAGTGCCTCTTCTCTGTCTGCCTGGGAGGTTGAGATTCTATCGTTAGGTGGGTCAAGCACGGTATTTCGGTCTCCTACAAGCATCATGTGTCTTTGGATGTCACACCTTGTTGAGATATTATCATTGTTATGTATGAAAGATCTTCTTTGGGACGAGTCATTGAGTTCGTATACGTTTATTAGTTGGAAGAACTCTTCCTTGTATGAAAACGTTATTTTTGTTCATCGACCGTTCTCTGTATCCTTTTCGCAGACGGTGATGTCGATCTTACTAGTTGCTCTCGAATTCTCCTGTCATAGAACGACTATACATGATGATCCGATTCCTGGTGCGGGTGCCCATTGACTTTTTTAACATATCTTAACCTTGTGACTATTTTGGTGATGATTGCTTGATGCTATGTTGTATTTGTTCAATGAGCCTAAATCGACGGACTTGAGTTAGTACGTCGAACACTCAAGGCTAGCGAATGAAGTGGGCGCTCGAACTCCGAAACTGCTTGCTGGAGGCAGCACCCACATTCGTACTCGAGCAAATGCTTCGCGACTGATCTATCGCCAGAGTGAAGTCAAAGGCCTCTTTTATCTGACATTTAAGTCTGAAGGATGATTAGTCAAAACTTTTAGCGATGTTTGATGAGCCCTCATAGTACTAAGCAGTTGGTTAGGTAAAGGCTGACCAAGTCGATAATGCTCATTTGGGTACCTATGAAGAAGAATCCGGAATTAATATGTGCTATTTTAATTTTTTTGTTTAGCTCTAGTCTGAGCGCACTTAGAAAGGTTGATAGGAAGAGGGCCGGTAATGCCTACCACAAAGTCATCTGCGTATCGCACATTGCTACGACGTCGAAAGCTTGTGTCTGCCACTTCGTGTTTGTTGTATTGCTCCTTTAGGGTCTCATATATATATTTGTCCAATTGATGTAACGTAATGGTACATAGTGTATGCATACAATTTCGGGTGGTTTCTTTGAGTAGCAACCAAGGTAATCGGTCATGTTGTGCCATTGTTTTTTTTTGTTCGACAAAACTTCTGTCAAACCGTTGACATTCCATGACACCGCCGATAACTTAAGCTCACTAGGTTTGGAGAAAAAATGTCTAATAGAGTTTGGTCCTAGTATCTGTGGTATTGGGTCAGGTGTTGCCATGGAATGCTAATTATGGGACTAACCGTTCTTTTTCTAGAATATTTAAATGTATCTAGGGGTTTTTCAATGTGTCTTGGGGTAGATGAGTTTGACTGCTCGAGCAGCCGCATTCAACACTTCCCCTAGGTGTCCACAAACAGTGAATAGGCTTCCACTATCGAGGCAACCACTGTTGCTCTTTCAAAATCTTTCTATTGGGATGACTCCTCCTAAGAGCCCATACGGGATTGCCTTTATCACTTTCCACTTCCAAGTATGTTTTTTTTATCTGCCTTTATTGAGAAGCGAACCATGTAGGGTCTGAGGTTGCTCACCAGATATCGCCTGATGAGTTGATGCACTCGTTTTTTTTTTTTTTTTTTTTTTTTTTTTAAATACAAGAAACAGCCCGAGTGAATGCTAGGGGCGCTGATAAGAGCAGACGCCTCTAGCAAGCTCGGGGAGGCTCCTTCTATTGGTGGGGAGCAACACCAGCTGGAAAACGGGTCCAGCGTCCCTATGAACAATCTGAAATCATATGAACATGCCACGTGTCCATCCTACTTGAAGGCGAGAAAAGCTTATGCGCCGACACGCTGGCATGCAACGTTAGCCTAATGAGCAGCATCAATTACCCTCAACCGAGGGAACGGCTGCCCATCACTCTGTAAGATCATATCCCTACTTTGAAACCCCATCGTGTAGTCAAATCCTGCAGCACCGTGAGGAGGGGAGGAGACAATCCAAATAGGGAAACTATCAGTAGAGACGCAGACGTAGCAGAACCGCGGAACCCCCACTGCACCTCCTTGCTTGCCACGTGGCGAATCCTAGTATTTTTACCACCGGGATATGACCCCCCGGGTAGCTTAGCAAACTCGAAATCATATAGGCATGCCACGTGGCCACCCGATTTAAACGCACAAATTCGTCCGAGCGGCAACGGAGGCACATATGTATAACCAGTGAACAGCATTGATTACCCTCAATGAGGGGATTGACTGCCCACCCATGCATGAATTCATACCCTACCCAGAAATACTTATCAACAACCCAAAAACCATACATCGCCATGAGTAGAAAGTGCAATCTGAGCAGGCCTCACTAAAAGCTAAAACCTAAAGGCCACGTGGCGAAACCCAAACAAGTCACATACAATGAAATCCATAGCGCCGCTTCCCTCGGCACTTCCTGTCCTCGCCACCTGACAAGAAACCACCAAACATCACGTTTGCAGGCCCTAATGACTCATGCAGTGTTGGCCCGCGGCTAGAGCTGCCATCACCTCGAGCTTGGCCCTCCCCGATCTCGTCTGACTCACAGCTGATGATGCTCACGTCAGTATTATCTTCATTCTGTCTCAAAGTGCAAGTACCACTCCTCCTTCAGCGATGCGTACACATCTTGCCCCTCCTCGAAGATGTCGTAGCAACACCGCTTCAAAGTCTCCTCCTGTTGACCATTCATAAGACCATCCTCCTCCAACTCCCAGATGATCTGCATCATGTTCCTCATCACTTCCCGAAACGGCGGGTTCGATGAAGCTGCCCCCCCATGAGCCTCAAATCGAGCTCCCAATTGTGAGCGCAATGCATCTACCATCACCTGTAAACGACAATGAGCTGCTCGAATGGGTGAGATCCACTCGCCGGCTCCTCGCTGCTTGTCTCCCATTGAAGCCATCTGCACGTAAGAACCGCCACGAAATCCGCGCCGACGAACTCCCACGCTCCCCTGTCAATCCCACTTCTGACGGGGCTTCCACGTCAGCGTCACCGCGAATGTGGGGCAAGACGCGTGGCTCAAACTACCCCCATCAGCCCACGTGGGCGCCCGATCGCGTGGAGGGCAGCCGGGCCCTGCCGGCTGCGACCACGCGGAGTGTTAACGCTCCTATATATTCCTTCCTAGGGCCCAAGATGTGGGGGTTGAGGGGTATGTCGTCAAAGATGTTGGCAAGAAGTACATTTTCTCAAGGCTTAGCTAGTGTGATGAGGGTCCAGGATTTGTTAACAACAACTTCTCGATCCTGGTGTTTTGTGTTCCACCGGTAGGGAACTTTGGCCTGTAACGTGGCTAATGTGGACGTTTTTGCGTTCTAGCCTTGGTTAGCTACTACAGATTGACTATGACATCTGTTATCTCCCTATTCTGATCCTTGCGCACTGTGATCTGGGCTTTGAGGAGTTCTTGTGTCCTACGGGCGGAGCAGCGCTACCGGGAGCGCTGCGCCCGGTTCAACTGGCGCTTTCACACAGACGGTGAGCTGCGACTGCGCGATGATGGTGCAACGATGGTGATTGGCAACTCTCGGCGCACGATCTCACTCGTGAAGGAGAGCAAGGTTGCGGCGCGTCGCGCTGAATACGCAAGTTAGGCGTGCTCGTATGATGGAAGGGGCGATGCGAGGCTTTTGGCGGAGCTTTGAAGCAAGGCAGCTTTTTTCTCTGTCTCAAGCTGGGCATGCTCGTATGATGGCTTGAAGCCTTCTCTCTTTCTAGCGGCGCAACCCTTTTCTCTCTCTAGTCGTGGAAGCCTTCTCGCTCTATTGGGTGATCCTTCCTTCTATCAGAAGAAACTTTCTCTTTATACGCGCAACCTCTTCCCTATCGACAGCCGGTGGAAGCACTCCCGCGGTGGTGTATCGACGAGCGTGGGAGTAAGGCGAATATGGCGTGTGATTTCGATTTTCCGTATCTCTACGGTCATTACGTCCAGATGCAGGCGCAGTGGACGTTCGCTATGTTTTCTTTGTTTGTCGGGGACATTAACAGATCAGGGAAGCCGGGTAAAGATCGCTTTATTTTGAAAGCAGCAGAGATGCTGCATGCCAGCGGCGAGGAGGAGGAAGCTTTGACTGCCCGAGTGGAGATGGGTGAAGTTTTCTTCGTCGACTTGAAACAAAGAACCTTCTCCCTTCTGCCTCAACCACCTTCCTTCCACTTACCTCCCACCCTTCAAACCCTACCCCTGCACCTTTGGGGAAGGAAGAGTTCACTTCCTCCCACTGCTAGTTCAAGGCTCAAAGCGACACTAACTCCAAAGGCATAAACGACCATCTTCGATTTCTACAGGGAATCGAAAACAGTGTGGCACCCCCTCGCCAAGCCCGTTGACAAGTCGCCACAGGAGGTTCGAACCACCATAACTGTAAACTTACCGTGAACTTACCTATAGTTGAGGAAGAAGGCAGAATCACTGCGTCGTCTCATGAACATCGTCGTACCCAATAATACCCAAAGTCATCACAGCATACCCATCGAAACACATTAGTTCTCGTCTGCGTCGTCTTATTAGCTGTAATCTCACATCTGAGCCCCTAATTCGGTCATTTTTCTAGGTTGAGCATCTGGTATGATTTTGATTGTTATGATGCTTGACGATCAACATGGTCTCGTTGGTTTTGTTGATGACTCTTCGTGGGTATTTTGATAATTCCGTACTCTTGTGATATGCTCCGATATTGCACAACGGGATTTTCGTGTTTTTTGTGAAAATCCTATTTCATTCTAATTCACGAGAACGTTGCTTGTTTTAGTGGCCTACGTAGTTATCTTCAAAAGTATTCTTCTAAAGACTCACTCGAAATAATTTTTTTATAAAAGTCTCTATAAAATTTCTGATTCTACACAATCGCAAGTCAGGTGTTGGACATCTCAGATAATTTCGTAAATAATGATGTTCTATGTCTTTCACTACGATCCAAACTACGATCCAAACTACGATCAAAATCACTTTCTTGTTCCTGATATTTGTTAATCAAATATTTGGACATCCTGGCTAAGTTCTTAATTTCATCTTGAAATTTTAATTCTCAAAGATAAATTTTAATTCTCAAAGATGAATTTTAATTCTCAAAGAAGTTCCGGAAGGATTCTTAATATTGTTTCTGATTTTTTATCTGTGATTCGGATTAGGTGTTGGCCCTGTTAATTCAAAAAGGAAGGAGGGGGGGGGAATTAAAAGGGGGATGTTGGAAGGAGGAAAGGGGGCCTTCAAACAGAGGAAGGAGGTTGGTAAAGGTGAGTAGGTCAGGAGGACGAGGTTGGGACGACATGGGCCGGTGCTGGAGTTTGGCTCTGTGACCCAGGGGGAGCTTGAGGCCCATGGAGTTATGCCGAGGGGGGAAGGAATAACCAGATCGTCCAACGTAGGCGGCGCCGGGGTTTTGACCCTGTAACCTGTTTAGGGGTTTGTCGCTATGGGAATTGTCGAGGGAGGAAGGCACTTCCTGTCCGACAGAACTAGGTTGGTCGGTATTGGGAAGGGTTGTGGTGCCCTGTTACCCTAGCAGAGGGAGTTATGAGACCAAGTGAGCTCTGGTTCGAGGACTGAAAGTCGAGACCGACGACTCTTTTGTTGAGGAGGGGATTTCAGGATAGTTGGTATTTTAGTTTCGACCTTTTTTTTTTTCTTTCATCCTATTTTAAGAGGAAAGTTTTGAAAAGTCTTCGACCGTCGGAAGGACCTGAGAATGTTTAGGATCCTGGACTTCTATTATTTTTTCCTAGTTTTTTTTTAGGTTGTTATACTCTGTGATATGAGGTTGTTCGATTGCAGAACGACGCTGGCCGGTGCTGGGGCGCTCCCCTGTGACCTGGTGATGCAGGAGCGTGAGGCCAGGTAGAGTGACTGGGGATGCTTTGGGGTGGGCATCTTACGGGACAACCAAGGGTTGCTGCGGGGACCTAGCCGGAGCTGGGGTGAGTTGTGTCGCCCTGTAACCTAGCAGGCACTGAGGGCGTGAGGCCTGGAAGAGCTCGGCAGGGAGGGAGACAACCTTAAGGAGCTTTGGAAGGGTTGTTTAGAGAGTTCAAGGTGTTGGAGCATTTTTTAGGATTTCGGCGGTTGATTCCCATGCCTCAATTACGTCATATTAAGTTTTATGGTTTTCTGGATCTTTGGTAGCATTTAGTTTTCGCTCATATCCGGGGTATAGGAGTTCAGAGAAGGTCGAACCCGGACTGATATCCGCAGAGTTGTTCTGTTCTATGCCCCTGGTTTGCCGATGCCAGAACGACGGTGGACGGAGTTGGGGCGTTGCCCTGTAACCTGCAAATTGCAGGAGTACGAGGTCTGGTAGAGAGATCTGGGGTTTGCCGAGGGAGGAAGGTAAGCCAGTGGTGAACCGGGGGGGGCTGCTTAGTGGCGAGAAGAGATCAGCTATGGGTGACTTTGGTTTGGTTGGTATTGTCTCTGAGTAAGTATGTCCTGGTACAAGGAAGACTAGGAGTTACCTTAGGTTTAGGAAGCCAAATTAGTTGTTATAAATAACTTATTACAATTCATATGAGCACGAATCAACATCATCATTAGCATCAATATCATTAGCATTACTATCATGATCATTTTCATCAACATATGAGGGACGCTGAGCCCGGTTCTCAGCAAGTTCGTTTCGTCCACTCCGGGTAGACTGTGAGGCCCCCGGCCTCAAGCAGTTTTCATTGGTAATATCAGCCTTGGGCACTGGGCCCGTTTAAMAAAAAAAAAAAAAAAAAAAAAAAAAAAAAAAAAAAAAAAAAAAAACAAAACACTTTTGCATAGGTGGCTAATCTATCTAAAGTTGTTTCCATAGCCTCTAAATGCTGGGAGTCGGAAGAAACCACTGCATAAAGGAACTTGAGCGAAAGTCAATATCATAAGTAACCCTGAAGTGACAATCTACGAACTTCAAGACTCATTATCCAAAGCCATAGCAGAATTAAGTAACTGGGATGCATGGAAAGCAAAAGGTCTAAGATTACGGGCAAGGATTAAGGAATGGCAATAAAACCTGGACAAACTAGCCGACCAGCTGGATGAACCAATCACGAACAAAGAGATTAAGGAGACACTAGACTCCATGAAGACAGGGAAGACCCCCAGTCAGGACGACCTTTCCAAAGAAAATTAGCAAAAATATTGGGAGTTATTAGGAAACGACTATTGCAACTTTGTAAGATCAGTCTGGTAAAAAAAACGGTCACGTAAGTTCTTCACCACAGGAATAGTCACGCTCCTATACAAGAAAGGAGTCCATACATCTAGACATCAAGAATTATAGGTTCATCGCCATGATAACAGTAGCATATAAGATCCTAGCACAACTTCTAGCTAACAGAATAAGGAAAATCGCCAAAACATGTTTTCACATAGACCACTTAGGCTTTATCCCAAGGAGATTCATCGTAGACAGTGTAATGACATTAGCGGAATCGGTAAGATACATCAGAGACAAGAAGATGAACGCAACAATTCTTTTCTTCGACTTCGAAAAGGCTTACGACCAAGTTCATTGGAACTTTCAACAACAATGCATGAAAAAGATGGGGGTCTACAACGATGCGCATGCGAGTGTACAAGTAAACGAGCACATCTTGGAACCGTACATGCGCTGCGCCCCTCAACAACTACACGCAAGACATCCCTGCTTGGGATGATGATATAGTCGGAACTTTGTGGCGACACGAAGGAGGAAGGCCTCGGTAACCGTATATGATGTCTAGGTCGGTGAAACAAATTGATCCTCCTGCTGCGCCAATATTCCTACTCATAATGGAATCAATAGCCTCCTTCCTTAGGAAAGACTCATCGATACAAAGACTCGTAAGCTCCTCAGAAGACCCTAATAACCCTCACTACATACCTCCTACAATCTTGTTTGTGAATGATCTAATAGTGTTAACCAGAGCCTTAAATTCCTCCTTTGAGGCCCTCACCCGAGCCATGCACGCTTATCAACTAGCCTCTGAAATGCGTATCCACTGGCAGGAAACAGCATGATGGTGGCTAACGGACGGCAGCATAGACCCACCCCCAAACACACCCGAAGGAATGTCATGGACTGATCCTAAGGACCTGTTGAGGGTTCTACTAGGAATCCAAATGTCAAAACGAGGTGCAGCAACGAAAATGGTCACCAATCTACTAGCCAAAATGACCAATAAGCTATAAGCTCTTGAGGGAGAGTTCACACTTCCCTACATGGTACTAGTACCCTGGTGCTAAACTCCTCAATTTTTGCAATGATGTGGTACGTGGCGGCGTTTTTGACCCCAGATCACTCCATGTTAAAGGACATCCAAAATAAAGTTGCAACATACCTCTAGACCAGAGATGCCTCCAAGCAACACTTCATAACTAAGGTGGCTTGGCAATATGTCACCAGGAAAAAAAAGTCAGGGTGGACTTGGTGTCCTATACCCACCCACCCACCCACCCAAATAAAAGCACTGCAAACTAAATGGATCTTAAAGCTCCTTGCTAGACCAAGCCTCCCTTGGAGAATGCTAGCCCTGGAGGGATTACAGATAGCAGACATGATTGCTGCGTGCCCCCCTATGCTAGAAACTGTCGATTCATTCCCGGACTGTGGGGACATAGATTGGCCTTACATTGTTACCCTAGCGAGAGGGATTCCTGACAAAGTTATCAGGAATGGACTGTTCAATTCGCGACCGACAGAACTGTCGACACTGGACCAGACCCCGGGACGCTCTATCTACAAATTGGACTATGAAGTGAACGATCGGCAGCCCCCCCTGAAACACCTCCTTGCAAAAATGGAGTTCTTCCCCCACAGGCAAAACGCAGTCCGACAGGAGGGGGAGCCGCTCATCCAACACCTAAGCCAATGCCCATTACACCCGATTGACCTCCTCTCCTCGTGTGAGGAAGAAGACAAGGATGATGACGGCGGGGGTATCAACGGGCCGGCCAACTGGGTCCCCCGGGATGACCAGGAGCAGCACAAGTCCCCAAAAATGTCCACAAGGGGGAGAATGAAGGATTGGGTGGGTAGACAGGAGTTGTGGAATCTTTCAAATCTCAAAGACAATGTGCTGCTGATCTTGGCAACCCGCCGCAATCCCCATGGACAGCCAACCATAGGGCTCCTCAAAGTTGAACCGCAATACCGTAAACTACCGACGGGGGTCGCCTTCATGGGTTGGAAGGGCAAACCTGATCTTCAACTGATAGTCGCTCACCTCCACAGCATCTGGGACATGTCTGAAGATGATATCCTCTCCTACATGTCACGCCCCCAAGGGCTCCCCTTCCCACCCCAGATCCATACAGTGCTGCTCAGCCTGCCCACATAACCGTCACACAATAGTGATCTTATCCAGGCAACCACGGCGTGGTTCACTGCAGACGACCTCTGGCAGCTCCCGATCACAAGACTGAGGACCACCCAGATATGGCAGTCCCATCATGTCAGACACATTTTGGGCCTTATCTTGTCCCAAGGGCTGCTTGTCGGGCTTTCCTCCACCACACATCACCATGAGTGAGTCACCAAGGCGTGAATTACGGAACGACCACAACCACACACACCATACCATGACGAGTGCACAGGATGTAACCGCCGACCCCCCCTGCCATTCCCCGCCCTGCCCGGCCGCCCTACCCCCCGCCCCCTCCGCTAGCCGCAACCTTGGACTCCCCCCGCAGCACCCGCCACCCCACATCCCTGTTCACATACAAGAGCCCCCACCTCCCATTCCACCTCCCCCCATGAGAAAGCTGCCGCCGTGGGAAAAAACGCTTAAAAATGCTGACTTGGACATGCGATCACTAAATGTGAACGGTCTCGCCACCACGACACAGCAGAAGACCCAAGCGATATGGGATATGATCCGCTCCTACGATGCCAACTATTGGCCCGATGCTGTCTGCATCCAGGAAACTCATTTTCTGGACAACCCAGCACACCTGGTTAAAGCGCAACAGATCTGGCTGTACCAAGCCTACCACGCTCACACCAAGCATTATCACTCGGTCGGGATCTCTATCTGGCTTTCCCCCACATCAAGACTCAAGCCATATCAAATCCTCAGAGACGAAGAGGGGGGTAGATGGTTGCTCTTAAAAGCTAAGTGGGAAGATGAAGATATTTGCCTTATGAGTATCCGAACGCGCATAATTTTTCCTCCAACTCTTGCGAGTGCTCCCCACGGACTCTCCGCTCATTGTGGCGGGTGACTTTAACCTCGCTCCGGAACCCGCGATCGACAGAAGATCCCAGACACAGCCGGGCGGGTTAGGACAGTCGCCACAGCCCCACGGTTTGGACACACTGATCTTCAATCAACTGCTGGCCGAATTGCAGTTGCTGGATTCGTACAGAACCATACACCCCACGAAACAGGCATTCACATGTATCAAGTCCCGAGGGGCCGACAACCTCTCAAACTCTAGAATCGATCTGATGCTCCTCTCCAAGGACTTGGCTGGCCCGCTCATAGAAGCCTGCATACTCCCCTTTAGCCCCTCGCGATCCTTTGATCACAAGATGATCGCCATTGGCCTTGTCTCACACCCCCCTTTCAAAAGAGGTCCCAATTTCTTCGAACTCAACAGATAGCTCATCAAACAGCCGTATTTTCAACGCTGTGTCAAGGACTACTGGGAGTTCTGGCGGTCCAATAAACGGGACGACGCTTTAACGGTCGAATGGTTTAATCAAGGAGTGTCCCAACTGAGAGATAGAGTGAAAAAATACTCTATCAAAAGAGCGAGGGAACGAAAAGCGGTCATCGAGGACCTCCTCAACACATTAGAAAAATGGGACGACAACCTATCTTCGACCCCCTTGGACAACCACACATATGATAACTTGCAACAGGCAAGAGACCGCCTTTAAGAATATCTTGATGCCCAGGCAGAGACATGGAGAATACAGACCAGAATCAAGCGTGTCCATACAGACGGGACCATGGCAAAAACCTTTTTCCAAAAGGCCAGGACGAGAGCGAAACAAGCCACCATAATTTCGCTGAAACATCCACTGGATGTTGACCAACCGGAAGCAACTAACCCGTACGCGGTCACCGATTCCGCTGCCAAGTACTATCAAGATCTGTTCACCTCCAAACTGGCCCGGTGGCCTGCAGATACCGTAGTGAATGCGCGGTTGCAAATGCTGCAATATCTGGAAGCCTTGCTATCTCCGGACCACCGCTCCGCTGTCGGGCGCATCGGTCCAGCACCGCACGGGGGCAGCGCGGGACCCTCC
>BFEA01000105.1:1830862-1849520 GCA_003427395.1 Chara braunii | reverse complement strand
AGTCTGCCCATGATGCATTTGCGTGCACGTGTGCGTGCATGTGCGTGTGTTTGTGCGTGTGTGTGCATGTGTGCATGTGCGTGCGTCTGTGCATGTGCTTGTTCAAGCGGGCGGGCGGGCGGGTGGTCGTGTGGGTGAGTATTGTCTCGTTCGCTATACACCGACTCCGTGCGCAGCCGAAGACATGCGCACATGCGCGGGGCCCGAACCGCTGCGCCCTAAAGGAGACCAGCCCCCCTGGAACCGGTTTCGCCCCACGCCTGGCAGCCCTAGCTTCGGTTGTGCTGAAAACTTCTAATCCAGGCCATTGGCCAACTGGTACCAGGCCGTCGGGCCGTAGGACCGCAAACGGCCTGGATCGCCGCGCGATCTTAAAATCTTAAGATCGCGGAGCAATCCGGACCGTCAGGCCGGTAGGTCCGCGGATGGCCCGGATGCCAAAATTGAAAATTCTCACATTACAAGTGTAGGGATTTTAAATTTGGTAAAGAATTTCGATGTGACCCTGAGGCAAAAGTTGTTCAGTTTATTTTTCTGCATAACATAGTTTTTTTTCGGTGTTTTTTTTTTTTTTTGCTGGAAACTCTTTTTTTTTTTTTTTTGGCTGGAAACTTCCCTGGTCCTTGCACGGTTGGGCCGCCCAGGAAAACAGGGTGACCTGGGCGGCACGGCTGGTAGCCTAACAAAGATGCCAATAATTTCATTTTTAAGTACAAAGCACAAAGACACACCGTACCTGCTGCTGCACCTGCAGCTTCCATCTCTTCGCCTACAGCAGCAGACGTCACCAACGTCAAATCGGCAAGTTGATGGCAAAATCCTGTCAGAACAACAATCAAAAACCATTGCAATCAAATCACCACAGTTCGCACAAAATCACAAGTCCATATACTTCGCACCTCCCAGCTTATTCCTAGAAATAAAAATCGTTCAAAAATTCCGTCCGATATTGAACACCTTTGTGCATTTCATGATTTCATCCAATACTTGTCACTTTTTCTTTTTGACTTTTGTTTTTTTTGGGGGGGGAACCATGCTGCAATATATTTGTGCGTGGGGAGCACGTTAAAGCCCGAAACGAAACTTCCATTTTGTGGAGCAGGTTCTTACTCTGCCCTCCCTTTCCCCACCTCCCCTCCCCTTCTTCCCCATCCTTGTTCCATTTGCTGTGCTCGAGGAAGAAACGACTGGGAAAAAAACCGACAGGCAACTGAACAAGCTACCGGCTGAGAGATACATATCTGGCTGTCGTAAGAAAAGAGACCTTCAATCCACTTCCCTTAAAAACCATATGGTTATACATGATTCCAGCCACGGATCTAACGAATCTAGGGCACAGGTTGCATGTGTCGCTTGTTTCTAGTGTAGTGGACCGCTGAAAAGAGACTTTGGTGGAATGCAACGCAAGAAAGCCAGTAGGAGATGGTCTGGTGATCCCAGACCCTAAGCCAGAAGTGGGACTTCAATGGACGAAATAGATATCCAAATCCTAATCCAAAACAGAATCAATAGATCCCTTTGGAGTACGCTCTCCCTAGCATTAGATTGCAGAACACGAAGAACAGACTAACCCCCATCAGCACTTCACATGACCGTGTGCTGAGAACGTGTTTGCAGTGCAAAATTTTCATCAACTTCGTCTGCACAATTTGTTAGGAGGTAGAGAGACCAAGAACAAAGGCACTACCTTCTTCCCCTATGAAGGTAACACCGCATTGTTATGATCGTATACAGACCCCATTCTGTGCCAAATACAGTCATAATGAGGGTGACTTGGCTTCGGGGAAAGAGGAGAGCTGGACTGTTGCGTGGCTCTTTTGGAGACAACGACCTCAATAAGGGGAGAGGGAGCGCAGAGTCCATTGCTACTCTGCAATCAAGGTTACGGGCACGTTGTGGGGCATAACAAACTCTCAATAAACAGGAACCAGGAAGGCCTACCCTGGTTCCTGCAATGACTTGTTGATTTCTACTGCCGAGGCTGATTGCGAGGCTGTATAGTACAGCAGTAGGTTAGATTCGCAGTTTTGTTTGGCTGAGGGCTAACAGAGAGACCTACCTGTAAGGAAATTCGTGAGGGACATATCTGTAAATCTGGGAAAATATAGGCCCAGTACTAACTCGAATTCCCACAGCTACCCTAACTGTGTATAGCAGGCCCGGGCTACCCCTAGGACAGACAGGCCCTAAGTGGCCTATGCTGATAGACGGTCCTATAGCCTATAGCCAGGTCCGTTAGAGGCCGAGAGGCCGAAACAGCAACGGTACCGGTTGGTCAGTCAGTCCGGTCTAGGTCTAGTGTAGTCTATAGATAGGTTAGACCCGTCGGTTCAGGACTTTTGGCAGTTCATTTCTCGCGAAGCAGGGTTGGAGAAGCCAAGCGAGTTGGTGGCGGTGACTGTCCAGAGGCGGCATCCTGAGACCTCGCCGTTGACAGCAACCATAGCCGGCCCAGTCTGAGTCTGCCATAGCTGGGGCATCCTCAGCGCACTTACCCCTGGGTGTATCTGCGTCTGGCCGGGCTACATCGGGGCTCTACACTGTGTACTCGTGGGTGGTGGCAGCCATAGCTGCCTGTTCCTTCGTCAGAGTTGTCCATCGGCACTGAAGACTGCATCGCGGACCTGTTCTTCATCAGGGTGGCTGGCGCTGGCCTCTGGGAGACCATTCTGATGTGGCGCTACTAACTGGGTGTAGGATAGAGAGTGGGGTGTGAGTTCTGAGAGTGGCGAGATACTGGAACAAACTCTGTTACAATAATTGTTTGAGTTGGCTCATCATCAGTGCAATTTCAATTGTTATCCTCGCAGGTTCTTTCTTGTGATTGGTTGTTGGGAGTTTCGTCAGAGAGTGAGAAACACTGTGTGTTGTCTCCCCATCTGTGCATGACTGTCTTCCGCTGCCTATTTTCCCCTGTGTGCAGTTTGGACTCTGTCTCCTCTCTCCCTTCTCTTACGCATGTATGGCCATGTATCAGACTGTCTGTGTGTGAGTGGCGATAAAATTCGTCAGACAACCAAGATCATAACAGGTTAATATAAAGATGAGCAGATTGCAAAGTCCAGCCCCTCTGAAATTATCAGACCAAAGCTGGAGGATAACCAATGACACGTACCCGCTTGGAGGTTAAAAAAAATGGCACACACGCGTAACGGACATAAAAACGAGGATAGCCAAGGACATGAAAAGCACGCTTGGAGGTCAAAACAAAAAAGAGGGATAGCCAAGGACATGAAAAGCATGCTCAGGATCTGCCATAATCTTGTGAGAACAGATTAACGATTTCTTTTAAAGATGGTATTCCGCTCACACGGGTAAAGTCACTACTAGTAGTACTGCGAGAAAAAATAATAATAATAACGAGGATGCAGAAGAAAGGGGAATCCATACACCAGAAAAGGAAGGAAAATTTGTCTCAACAATAGACAACTTGTCAACTACTATTCAACAATCAAAGCTTCCAAGACAGTTCACAGTATAGTAAGTTCTATCTAAACAAAAACGAGGAATCATCTCTCTCTCTCTCTCTCTCTCTCTCTCTCTCTCTCTCTCTCTCTCTCTCTCTCTCTCTCTCTCTCTCTCTCTCTCTCTCTCTCTCTCTNATGAATACAACATTATTGAACAAGGCCAGGATAAAAAACTGTGTGTGCATGCCCGTGCATGTTGTGCGTGTGGGTGTGACGGTGAGATCCCCAGAAGTCCAACATAAGAAGAAACAACATCGCAAGCATGTGAACTTCACCAACATCATCTCTCTCTCTCTCTCTCTCTCTCTCTCTCTCTCTCTCTCTCTCTCTCTCTCTCTCTCTCTCTCTCTCTCTCTCTCTCTCTCTCTAGCGCGCGCGCGCGCACGCGAACCCTGTTGCTTTGAGTCCCTGCTCAATTCTATAACAGTATCCATGTACGTATGGGTCATGGCATGGATCGATGCATCAGCATTCAGCACTCAGGCAGCACGTCGATCACAGAAATGATATTTTTTCCCCCTTTCAAAACAATAGCAGCAAAAGAAGAAGGCAAGTACAAAAGCGTACACGCGCAGTGGTCTACTGTCGGGATCGGCTTGTTGATTGACAGAATAACCCTGTGATATACTTGTGAACAAGGTTTCCTCACAAAGTAAGCAGCATACAAAAGGGGTCGAGGAAATAAATAGATGGCTACAAACGAGGGGTCACAACTTCACATTTAATAGGCAGGTGCCAAACGAAGGGGAGAATGAGAGGGGGGGGGGGGGGGAAGGGAGGTTGAGAGGTGGAGGGAGGAGCAAAAATAAGGTGGAAAGCGGAAGGAGGGGTAGAAAGAATCCTAAATCTGTTCGAAAAGGAGGAGGTGAGAGAGCGAGAGGGTGTGAATGACATCCACATTCGCTTGGCTTGATCGGTGAGATGTCCTTTTGAAGGCAAAGATAAGAAAAGAGCTAACAAGGATTGGGAAAGCCAAAAAAAGAGAGAAAAAAGAAATGAAAATAGCAGATAACAATGTGTAGTTAGGCAAAGCCTGAGCAGGGTAAATTACATACTAATGACAGCCCACATTGGTTTCACCAGCCAGGTGAAAGTGTACTTGGGGATGTACCTGCAAGGAAACAGAAATAGAACGGTGACGGTCAAATCAAGGATGGTCAGAACCAGGTATGCTGCAGTTGCTCTCATGTCAGAAGGCTCAACAAGCAAATGACAGCATTGACTCCACCAAAACGAGCCTCAATGCCAGCTTATTGTCGTGGCTCCAATCTATTCCCTCCCAACTGAATAAAAGGACAGAGAAGTAACCTCCGAAGCTTTAAAGCACCACTACCCTTAATTGTGAACGAGACCACAGGGGGAAGGTTTGGCCTACCGTGTGAAAGAGGGGAGCCGAGGGGGCAGGGAGGAAGGAGGARGGGGGGGGGGRGGGGGGTGAAGGAGGGCGCAAAATTTTGAATGCCCCAACTTTAGAGATTTTTATTTTGACAAAATTTAGAAACAGAATCATGGCTGCAGGGTAACAACGGCTGTTTTGAGGAGAAATATTAGGAAAAAGAAATAAGCGATTGTTTTCTGCCTGCCAGGCAACCAAAAATTGGCACAAATTGAATCCATATAGGTGAGCACGCCGCCGCTCTCGTGACGGGTAACCAGGTTCCGAAATCCAGACAGACTCCCAGCTCGCCCTTTGCTGTGCCCCCATAAAAGCCTGAAAGCCATTCAGGCTGTTGAAGGCCAGGGTCAATGTAAACACTACATTTTTATCCTCAAAAGAAACTTCTTGGGTGTTGGATGCTCTCTAAGCGAATGGAGACAAAAGGGTCGGGGCACACCTCAGGAAGAACAGAAATTCACTAGACGCATCAGGAAGCAATTCCTGGCAGATTCACCACAGAAATTTCAGGTGTGAGTACCGCCTCATTCTATCCCCAGCAATCTTCTTAACGGCGCAATTTGGTACGAGGTTTGGAGTGATATATCCTGAGCTGAAGCATCATGTATTTTTCTTTCAAAAAAAAAGACCAGGCGACAGACAGCCTTTGGGAAGCATCATTCAGAGCTGTTTCAGGGTCTCTCAGCCATAACAGAGAGAAGTATTCCTCAAGTCACTTCCGCAAAGGACAGCCATAACGGACTGCCTTTATAACATCAGTAAGATTTGTAATTGTAAATCAGCCGTTACCATCTGAAACAAAAGCAATAAAATATCCTGCGCAGCATCGCGTTTGAGCTCGGTGACCGAGCCCGAACGTGGCCCAAAATCGACCGAGCCCAAACATATATATATATATATATTGGTGAAACTCCGACGAAACAGTTTGTCACAGCCCCTCGTTTGTTGTCCTCTTCTCTCTCTCTGCCTACGGTTTACCGGGCAGTTCTATTTGTGACGATATATTGTCACATAACTATGAACTAAAAGAGTGCAATTTGCGAAACAACCGGCAAAAAAAAAAAAAAAAAAAAAAAAAAAAGACAAACATGAAGAGCACAGTGAAACCATTCATTTTACTCATTCTTCTTTTGACTCCCCTTTCACCGTGCTATATATATATTGTCAGACATATGTAGGGGTTGGGGGGCCCCGGGGGGCATTGATCATCACTCCTGAACATACACACATGCACACACCACACACACACACACACACACACACACCACACCCCACACACACCACACACACACGAGGACGTGTTCGGCAGCCCCCTAATTTGCGCTCGGCCGAACATGTTCGGTTCCCGCTCGGCCGAGCGTCCGAACATGTTCGGCGCCTCGGTGGGGTGCCGAACATGTTCGGCAATAGCTAAAAGCCTGAAAACGGATTCAAGTAAGCATACAAGAAAAACTGATATGCTGCTGCTCCAATTTTGTTCTCTGTCAAGAACCCCATACAGTGCATTCCGCTCTAACAATAAAAATAGGGATTAGAAAACACTTTCAAAGAACACAGAAAAAAAGTAGAAGATCTAGCGTGCAAAACACAGCAATCATGAAAGCTTCCAGAGCAAGAAAAGCTATCATGTACTCTTTCTTGTAGTTTCGAATAATACACAGTCAGAACGGACGGGCCTTTGCGCCTCAGATGAGATGTTGTTGTCGTCAAAAAGCAGCAGCAAAAAAGGCGCAGCTAGCAACGAATTATTTCTATGGCCCCCATCGCCGGGAGCAGCGGTGAGTGCAATCAAGGGAATCAGGCAGGAAATCGAGCCTGAGCTAGGCAGCACGGACACGGCACTTAGGAGGCACCAAGAGGGAAGTTGTAGAATGGAAGCACAGGTGAAGCAGGGATAAATCCTTCCCAACAAACCAATCAATGCCCTTGTCTCAGGGTCCCTTGAGCGTAACGGAGGGAAGCGTGGGTCAGCTTAAGCCACCAGTACTTGGCCCAGCTATCGGCCGCGGAAAAAAAAAAAAAAAAAGAGTAGAAATGTTTCTAGTCGGATGAATTTGGGCGCTCCTGTAGTCGCACATACGTTTCCTAAAAGTGTGGCGTGTTAACGGGCACGACTCCGAGAAGTACTGGTGGTTCAAGCTTTGTGAGGGACACCACACCCGGTTCCAGCTTTTGATAGAAAGGACCTTTAAACCCCCAGTACCTCCGAGCCTCTTTTTGCCGAGGCAGAGTAGAACTGCGTGCTCTTTGGCACAAGCGCCAGCGTGACGTTTTTTGTTTTGTTTTGGCTGGCACCGCCAGCCTTTTTGGTCCAGTAGCGCCCGGTGTCGGAGGGTGCGGTGTCCCGGCCCTCCGCTGCATGCCGGACAAACTCACAGAACTACGGTGGTGTACCAGGTCCTTTGGGTTATACTTCGCTGCGGGACTGGTCCGTTCCGCATCACTGGTAACGCCGTTGGGTTTACCGTCGGTCCACGCAGGCTCGGTGCCCAGCTGTGCAGCTGAGCACAGCTAGCTTGTGGCCATGACAGCCATCGGGCCCGCTCAGGGATGGGATAGTGAAAGTCTGAAGCAGTCACTTTGAACTACGCATCGAGCCCCTGTAGCTAGGTTATGAGGTAGGTGTAGTGACGACGGTCGCTGTCAATAAAAGAGAAGTATAGAGCAAAGGAAAAGAAAATAAACAGGGGAAGGGGTGAATGCGGAGCCTCAGATCCGTGCCTAGACCTGGATCGATGCTTTTGTGTCTCGGGGTCTGATGGCTTTAGTGATGTAGCGGTGCAAAAGAATTTTGAAGTGTCGTTTTCCCCTCTCTGCTATTATTACTATTATTATTACCTATTTCTTTATTTAATTTTCCTTTCGGTCACTTCGCGGGGAAGCAAATGGTTCATTTTCGAACCGTGACTAAGGACTGGTGGCCTAGAATGGCTTGGCCCTTCGCGTTTACTACGTTCCTGGCGCAGGACCCCAAAAGAGGGGCAACCCGCGCCCGCATTGGTAGGAGGCTTATCACCTTCCACGGAGGGTCATAAGCCCCCTCCTTGCCATCGGAGGCGGGTACCCGTCAGGAGTAGCCCGGCGGCATGTTTAGAAGGGAAAAGGGGCCCCATCGGTATCCCGTTATGGGACCGGCGAGTCTAACCTGTGGTCGCTTCACATCAGGGCATGAAGCTTCTAGTGGTTGACAGCGCAAAGCCCGCTTGCGCTACGACCGTTGAGGATCGGCCTCTCGTTCTCTTCGTTCCATTTCACTTTATTCTGTTTTAACTTATTTTATTTTGTTATTTTCTGAATTAAGCTTTGAGATCCGTTTGAGTCCCTCGTTCGGAACGCAGGGCTCGCGGTATGCGACGGCCCTATAAAGGAAAAGGGGAAGTGGCCTTCGGCTACTTGGGCATGAGCAGCCTCGCTACGCCAAGTGTTGGCGAACTAAGGGGAGAGGGCTGAGCTGCGTGGTGAGCGTGCGGCAACCTGTCTGTGTGTGCATGTGCCAATGGAAGTCCGGGCTATTTCAGAGTCGGTGGACTGGTGGTGTGTACTGTCCGTTCTCGACCACGGTGCGCAGCAGTGGGCTGTATGGCTATAGGCCAAGGACCTCCAGTTCCTCTGGAGGTGGGAGCGGATGTCTGGAGACGGGACTGTGGTGACCGCCATCTTGGATTACAGCCACTGTAATCAGGAGGCAAGACTGAAGGTAAACGTAGAAGGGGGAAAAGAGAAAGAAATAAGAGAGGACCAGGGACTGCAGGCGGCCATCACCGAGGCCAAGGACCGGGCTGAGAGGAGGTGCAGGAGAGACGGGGTCACGAACGAAATAAAAGTGACCGTTTCGTACCTGGAAGGGGAGACGGCCACAGATACCGCAGAGAGGGAGCAACAGCACCTGGACTGCGACACAGAAGCAGAGAGCTATGTGAGCGACTTGGAGGCCGAGACCCAGTCCTGGCTCGGGATGGACCAAGGGCATCGAGGCCACCCGCCCGCAGAACCAGTGGAAGACGGTCAGGAGGCCAGCTCGTGACGGCGACGAGACTGAGGCCGCTAAGTGGTTACAAGGGGCCAGAGTGAGGGGAGAAGAGAGACACACACGAAAGTCAAACGTGCTCTGAGGGACGATCACCCCAACGTTTTCTTGTTGACATTTTGGGATAATACACCTCGCACGGTCACGGCCAGGTACATAGGCACTTGTGCATGGACTGGTTGTGTGACACGGGCAGACCGAGCGGGCACATCAAACCACTCAAATGATGCTTCATACGCTCATCCGTCTGGACCAGAAAGATTGGGTTAACCGCCTCCCCGACATCGAGTTCGCCTACAACACTTCGGTGCACCCGGCGATCGGCGTGACTCCATTCGAGTTGCACCACGGTGGACGGAAAGGCCGTATCTTCGCCGACCTTCTCCTCCCTCGACCGGCCGACATTGACGCTGCCTGCTCTCCCGCTTTCGTCCGGAAGTACAGGGAATTGCTGACTCAAGCCCGTGCAAATATGCAAAAGGCTCAAGTCCGCATGCAGCAGCAAGCCAACAGGCGTCGCGTACCATGTCCCATCCGCGCCGGTGATCTGGTTTGCGTCTCCGCGGAAGAGTTTGCACTGGAACAGGATGTTTCACGCAAACTGCTTCCCAAGTGGTTTGGACCTTGGTCTGTGACAGCAGCCGCGGGCAATGAGCCCGATGGCCCTTCATTTGTGATCAACATTCCAGAGCATCTGACGGTCCATCCGGTCTTCCACGCCTCGAAGCTGGCAACATACACGCCAGCCAAGAGCGACGACTTTCCGGGCCGACGATCGCAGGACCCTCCTTCTATGGATGGTCATCAGGAAGTTGACCGCGTCATCTCCGATCGCAAGTACGGCAGCAAGCCGCGGCAGTACGAAGTCACATTCAAAGCATGCAATCGCGACGACACTCGGTGGATTTCAGGTGCAGATTTGAAAGCATCCGCACCGCTGATCTACGCGCATTATGAAAAGCGGAGGTTGGCTCAGGAAGCTTCATGACCAGCCCCTCCCACCCGGACTGTGGTCCCTCCCTCAGACAGACAGCTTCGCCCTCGCAGGTAAGCTCRGTTCTTCAAGGAGGGGGGGGTGTGGCATACTGCGTAGCCACACGGGCCCTGCAGGGCCCGTCCCGGACATTCAGCATAAAAGCCTAAAACTTAGGGCTTAGAGGCCCCGGTCGTTTCAGCCTGAAAGCTGAAAAACAAGGGCCTGCAGGCCCTACCCCGTTTCAGCCTATTTCTGGGTCTTTTCAGACCCAGAGTTTTCAGCCTGAAATGGAGGGCCATTTTCAGGCCCTCATTGTTTCGACCTGCCCCTAAGACTCAGGCACGKAAACAGGGATGCGGAACAGGCCAGAAATAGCCTGTTCCTCACGAACTCGAGCAGGAGCTGCAGCTGCAGCCCCTGCCTCCGATCGGCATTGGCAAGAGCAGCCTCCTGGACTGCTCGCCAGGAGTCAGGAGGCACCCCGGTAGTACATAGGACTGTCCTAGGCACTTCACGGGTGGGTAGTGGTCAGTGTACACGAGTAGTCTTCAGGATTTCGGCCGCAGCACTCAGGAGGAGCGCTGCAGTAGTCTTCAGCGCTAGGTAGTATTAGCGCTAGCTGTAGTCTTCGGCGCTGGGCGCCATAGCTGTAGTTGTAGTCTTCAGCGCTGGGCGCTGGTAGGTGGTAGATCGTAGAGTTGGGAGAGACACTGGCGGACGCCAGTGGTACTTACCTGTGGCGCCATTGCTCCAACTCCATCTTCGTGGTACCTGCATCAAGGCGCCGACTTCACAAGTTAGTACTGGACAGAGAGAGAGAGAGAGTTCTTCTTCTTCCTCTTCTAAGTCCACCATCTCTTCTCACCCTCTCGCCACCTGACTTCTCAGACTACGACAGAGAGAGAAAGAGTTGTGACTTGAGACTTGACGACATCGAGTCCAGACTGGACATTGGGATTCAGACATTTCAACGAGGGACTATTTGGGCATGTACTGAGACTTGGTGTTGACGACATTCCCATCTTCCCTCCTCTTTCTTCTAACCCCTCCTTCGTCTGTGTATGGTTGGGGCTGGCGCAGTCTTCTTGTGTGAAGCGCCAGACCCCCTTCACACCAGATAACGATGATGATGATGTGTGTTCAGGGCTGCATTGCAATATTGATTGTTCGGATCATTCGTATCGAAGTCTTCCGCTGTGTTATCTTGTACTTTGCATTGAGAGGTCGGTTCTTGTTCTGGTCTGCACGTTACGGTATGCAACAATCAAGGAGTTCTAGTCAGATGATAGCAAACTAATTGCTCAGGTAAGGGGTTCTGGAGTGAGTTGCTAATGGGGGAAGGCTCCCTTGAAGCTGTCCAGTATAATCGCAAGTGATTGAGTTCGCTGTGAGTGCTACGTGTCCCTCAAGCTCACAGGATAACAAAGTCGACCCATACACCTCTCAAATACCGGTAGAGCATAGGTATCTTTATTAAAGAATTTTCGACTGATGTTGATGGGGGGGTCGTGTCAGTCGGAGTCAATCCTTGTGAGCGCATGAGCTAGCCTAATAATTGAAGTCACATACAATCTTGCATGAGTGATAATCAATATCGTGGTTTCCAGGGCGGTGGTGCAACTATGAGTGACATGTTGTTGACCTGTGTATCATGGAAATAAGTATTTGGTCACTGGTTGCAGGTTCTTTCACTCTTGTGATTGGATCGGAATGCATCAAACCGTGGGCGGATTTTCTCCCCTCTCAGAGAAGGGAGCAGGAGTTACTTTGATTGACTAATTGCTAGATTGGAACTGGAGAGGTAAGTCATCGTGAGGACCCAGTTAAATGGGCAGGAGAGAAGAAATCCTGAGAAAAATAGCTTTCTTACTTGCTAAATTCCTGCTTGACGGAGACTAACGTCACCCCCTCTTGATGGGTTTGACGAGAAAGAGAGCTAACAGTTCGAGTGTCTCTGATCTGGATATAACCTGACTTGCGACGGGTTACCTTTTCTGTGAACCAATACCTGTAAGCCGATCATCTGATACAAACTCGGGGAAGAAATAGAGTAAGGCGCTCTGTGAGAAGACGAAAACCCTGCCTATGTCGTCTGGCCCTTAAACGTAGGTGTAAACCACACTCATCCGCACTGTGTAAAACAGCTGGCTACGGAGTTTTCGCAACACTTCAAATTTAGACGCTCAACGTTGAATTTATCAACACACCCTACCCTTGCTCGCTGCACTCAGTAATCAGTACTAATCACTGTTTATAGGAGTGGTACTTCGTCAAGCTTCTGGGCTGGGGTGCCAGAGAGCAAAGTCCCTGCCCTGTATTCGATGCAAAAGTTGTCGTGAGTGACTGTATGAGTTGAGGATGTTTGTTTTAAAAAATACCCTTGTGAATTACAAGTCTATTATTTCCCTAGTTAAGTGGGTGTCTTCATAAGTACTACCCTGTGTAATACTCTGGCTGGGAGAGATCTCGGGGATTGTCCTGCATTAGAGAGTGCCAATCTTCACCCTGCGGTTCTCTCAGCGTTCCGATACTAGTGCCCAGCATTCAGTGGCTTGCTATTTCAACGACACTCCGCCATGAAGGCCAGGGACAATTTCAGTCAAAACTCAAGCAGCATTCGGTTATTGTCATTTGCATCAAAGACCAGTATCAACTGGACAGTGCCATCATCCAAAACTTTGAATCAGCTTCAACAGTCACCTCTCACATGAGTACAGTTCAGTTGTTCCCAATCGAGGGGTCTATTTTGGCCAAGCTCAACAGGGTCGCATCCAAAGATGCCTTCCAGTATCGATATGTCAGTGCTTCTGGTTTTAAGCAGGGAAACCTGTCCATCTTTGTAGTTCACACCGAGTTTGTAGAAGGCACTATCCATGACTTGAGAGTCTACCTGAAGAAAGGCAAGGAAACTCACGAGCACTTCGACTCTGTCTGGATCGCAGCGGCCACGTATCTTGAAAACAAAGAGAAGGAACTTGATGAGGGTCGTGTCAGACTGGTCCAGAGCTTTGGGCCCAAGCTTTATATTGACTACCCCAGACCCCCAGATCCTTATTTTCTCACAGATGGCTCCTATTGGGGTGGCTTGGTTGATCTAGCCAAGAGGTACATCTCACCTGCAGATATCGATTATGAGGACGTGACAGAGCCATCCGAGTTCCGACATCTTAGGCGTGGGATTTTCTCCCAGCCGTATTTTCCTACATTATGGGAGGAATTTTGTGCTATGGTTAACTTCCGCATTATGGGCCTCGGATGGAAGTGTTCGGAACTTGCAGGTTTTAGGTGGCTCTATATTGAGAGGCCACTACCTCAAGGAGTACGGGATCATGGCTCAGGGCACAGGAAACACACAGCAAAATGAGAGAGAAAGTGTATGACCCAAACGGATGAGTGAGGACTCGTGACGAGTGTTGTCCATGTTCCTTTCATGTGTACCCCCTAAGATTATTATGAGTTCTCATCCTTCCCTCATTTACCCTTGTCATTGCTCGAGTTTGTCAGTCCTTGCTTTGCCCGTATTCAACTTTGCTTTATGATTGTATTTCCTGTGAATCTTGTCACGGTTCTCAAATATTAGAAATTGGCAGAATTGATACATACATGATACACCAAATTTCACGATTGTTATTTGCATGATCTTTGCTGTTCCAAATCAAAATAAAAGATTCCTAAGACCGGGGACCGGCAAAGACCGCAATTGAAGGGTCTCGCTCGAAGCCGGACGCACACAACAGGAAGGTATTTTCTTTATTTAATTTATTTATTTATTGCAGACATCATCCAAACCCTGCGTGACAGCCTGTTGGCTTTCCGGTCGCCCGAGGTGGCCTGACTGGAATAAGTGCGACACCGGCCTTTGCCCGCCTCCGAAGAATGCTGTATAGGTTATATTTACGACTTCGCCTTCCAGCCTGAAAGGTAGTTGTGGTTTAAATAAAGAATTAAATAAATAAAGCTCCCCCTCGATGTCACAATGTTTTTGCTCCAAAAAAAAAAAAAAGAAAAAAAAAAGAAAGAGGAAAGCAAGCTCACATTTCTTGGACTGAGGTGCTGGAGCACGAACAGAGAGAACATGATGTCAGAACCTACCGTCTTCACCCGAATAGAATGCCCGGTCATTATAGCTGTATCTTGTGAAACTTTCAGTCCCCGTACAGCTATAATGACCGGGCGTTCTATTCAGGTCAAGACGGTAGACTGCAAACAGAGAGAACGCAAGAGCAAAATAGAATACAGGCGGTCTAAATCAGGATTTCGAAAAAGAAGCTAAATGACATTGAAATGATTGAATCGGAACAGAAAACGTTCACCCACTTGGGGACATGTGTATGGTAGGAGAGAACGTTCATCTCAGGGGCAAAATTGCAAGAATCATTTCTCCAAGGGGCAAAATAGAAAGAAACATCACCTACTTGGGGACATGTGTATGGTAGGAGAGAACGAGAGGCAAGCTTAATAACTTGGCAAATATCAGTGCTCCAAATACCTGAGAACCCAATCAACGAGCATCCACCACATTTTTAATTCAATGTACACAGTCACATTCCAATGTACACAGTCACATTTCAATGTACAGAGTCACATTTCAACGTACACAGTCACATTTCGATCTCCGCTGCAAACAGTAGAAGAAAGGGAAGAGGCAGCATCTGACGAACCTTTCCTTTGATGCCAAACTGAATAACGAGTTCTAGACTTTTAGTCCTAATGCCGCCCATAGTCATGCTTGCACAACAGCAAAGCTCATATAAACATCGCTGCTAGCACAGGAGGGTGTCCAAAAAAGAAAAAGACAAAAGTCACTTCCAGTGGCTGAACGACACACACCCAATCAGAGGCTATGACAGGCCAGTTGCCTGGTAACTGTCACCACCAGCCAAAAAAAAAAAACTAATTCTGTTGATCCCTCAACCAGCTGCTTCCTGCAATTAGGCTGTGCTACTGCCACTGTATTTCCGGCTTTCCAGTCAATTGAGAAGAATCGATAATTAAATTATGAAATGCAATGGATTAAGACTTAAAAGGTAAAAGATCACACCGAGCTTTAATATCATGGCAATATCATCTCTACCCCAGCATACCCGCGGATTCACACCACCGAGTAACTCAACTCAGCATCCATTCAAATTGAAACGATACACAGAATGAAGATTCGCATGGCCCCTGCGCAAGGATGGCATGCATAAGTGGAGAAAAGGTCCATTTAAAGTTTAAACTTCAAAAAAAAAAAAAAAAAAAAAAGGGAAGCAAGAGGGGGCTTCAAAAGGAACTTACCATGACACCTGGGGATGACGCATGGATGATATCCGGCTTGAATCTTTTGACCTCGTCATAAATTCTTGGACTTGCTGCGAGAGAGAGGGGGAGAATTCTATACCAAGGACAAGGAAAGCTGAAGAGGAACAGACCAACACACAGCATGCCATCACAGCAGATCCCCATCAAACAGACCGACACCAACACAGATCAATGGATGCTCTCTCTCTCTCTCTCTCTCTCTCTCTCTCTCTCTCTCTCTCTCTCTCTCTCTCTCTCTCTCTCTCCCCTTAGTTGGTAGCAAACACGGGTGTGAGTGTGTGTGCGAGTGGGTTGTGTGTGGTGGGTGGGAGATTGTTGGCCTTGTTACACACTGCTGTTACTCAATTGGATGGGCGGCGAGGAAGAGGGAGGTGCAGCTACTGGCAGAAAATGCTTGGTCTTTGTACTCGTCGGGCCCCCGCCGGAAGGCCCAACCCGGCACCCCGACCACTAGGGCAAGAGGCAACCTTGAATATCTCCTTCACTGTGAGAGCTAGCTATGCCATCAGGTGTCCCCTGTATAGCCTTTGTGAGCGATAGGGAGGGGGAGGAGGGAGAGGGGGGGGGTGTCGTCAGTCCGAGAAGGCAGAAAATTAGATTCAGTCAAAAAACGATCGACCACAAAGGAAATAGGAAGAGGTTGTTCAAAAGATTCTATGCTTGCTCTAGCTGTGGAAAGAAAGGAAGAAGTCAAACCCCACCACTCCCACCTATGAAATGAAAACTGGATTATATGAAATTGAGAACCACTGACCTGGCAGAGCCCACAACGCGTGCGCCGTGAAACTCTTTCGGAGCACCCGGTTTGGTTGTCACAATCATAACCTTCATCACAGCACAACATCGCCATCATCATGATTCACAATTTGATCCGATTTGATTGCACAGTTAGACCACCAGTACATTGGACGGTCAGCGGTGTTCCAGAACCTACCGGCATCACTTTCCGGAGCCGTTGGATTCGTTTCAAAAAAATATGTATCCGAAACTGCGAAATGTCGAACGAACAGCACCGTCTTTTTTTTTTCCTTCGCCTTTCTGGTTTTCATTTTGCCGCCTTCGCCTTCGTTGTCACCTTCTTGTTTTTTTTTTTTCGCCTTGTCCATTTTGGGCACATTTTTTTTCAGGCCTCTTGGTTTGGTTTTCTTTTCTTGTTTTCATTGCCTTCACCTTCTCTGTTGCAAAGTTTTTTTTTTCTTCCTTTTCTCTCTAGAAGTCCCGTCCCTGATTTTGAAAACAAACAAGCCCCACCTGAGCCTCAACTGTGCCTTGGCCGACCATGCCCGAGGTCCCTTTGAATTCAGGAGGTCCAAAACTTATACGTGGGCAGCGTACTGGTGTTTTACGTAGGCTCAAACTACAGAAAGAAACCCAACTGCACTAAAAGCAAAAGACAAATCAAGCACATTGGGGACCCAGTGAGGGTACTATCCTGTGATATGTACCGAAGAAGCTCAAATTCAGGCTCCAATTCAAAAGCAACGATTTTCTCATTTAAAATATTTATTAAAGTTCAAAATATAATTTAAATATTTTTAATAAAGAAAGAAAACTACTAGTAAAAGAAGCAATCAATTATCAATGAAGAGAGGGAGAGGGGGCGGGCCAAAGAGGAGGGGGGGGGGGGGSGAGCAAGGGKGCGRGGGATAACAAGAAACAGAGATTTCGATAAGCAACTGGATGACCTGTCGCAGCAGCTTAAGAAGACCCTGTTGAGCTTGACTCCTGGGGGGTGGGGGTGCGAGCAAGGGTGCGGGGGATAACAAGAAACAGAGATTTCGATAAGCAACTGGATGACCTGTCGCAGCAGCTTAAGAAGACCCTGTTGAGCTTGACTCAAGTTCGAATCTGTGAAATGACTTTAGAGGTGTCAAATAACTGGGAGCCTTATGGCGCAAGTGAAAAACATGTGTGCGGCTTTGCCGGCAAAGAGGGGGATGAAATGGACCAGCCTCTGGGAGGAAAAAAAACAAGCAACAAGAACGCCAAGAAGACCACCCACGCATAAGCAAGACTGAAAGCAGAATAGACAAGCAGAGAGCACGCCAAGGCTTCAACATGTGAACACTGAAGTCGCTTGGTATCAAAAGCCCTACTTTTTGCCTCCAACAATCAATGCAACAACATTGTAGCATCCCTACACTACGATGTCACCGTTATATTACTACCCTACTCTAGTTTACACTACAAGCCTCTCTCCCCCCCCCCCCCCCCCCCCCCCTCTCTCTCTCTCTCTCTCTCTCTCTCTCTCTGTGTGTGTGTGTGTGTGTGTGTGTGTGTGTGTACAATTGTCCCTCGTCCAATGACGCAGGAGAGTCTCATCCAACAAGTGCTCTCTGCCAATCACCAGATAAGTACCCACCTGCTCCCACAGCCATCCACCACTCCCAAGGATCCCCACTTTCACCTCTCCACCTCTCCTACACACTGGCCATCCTGCTATGGTTAATGTCAGGAGCCACCGCCTGCTATCCTCCTCAACTGGGCACTGGTCCTCCACTTAATGCTCTGGGAGAACTACCACCTGATACTGCATGCAGCCCAGTGTGCGATATGCCTCGACCTCCATCCTTTTGTTCCGATGCAAGGCTGAGGTGCAGAACAGAGAGGGGGGAGGATGGCGGAGATAGGACTCAGGTTTTAGAGTGCAGAACAGCTGGTTGGGGGGGGGAAGCGTGGGGCGGGGCGGAAACAAGGAGATATGGTGGAGATGGATGGAAAAAGGGCCCACAAATGGTTAACAGGTACCCCCACTTTTCACCTCTAGCGTAACCTTCACCACCCTGAAAATTGACAAATTGAAATGTTGGTGAAATTTCATGAGAGTGTACTTTTGGCTTGCTGTTTTAAATGTTTTTTTGGTTTTTTTTTTCAGTTTTCTTTTTACAGCAAGTTAGTCAGAAGTGCACTCTACAGATTGGTGTGAAGTATGGTTAAAATGACCGTTTGGTTTTCTTATAAATGGGGGTGAAAATTGGGGGGTCGGTTAACCTTCTGTCCCAGAGGGCGAAAGGAATTCACCGGAGAGGCCCAGAGATGGGAGAACTGAAAGTCTGAAACAGATTGGGGAGGCCTAGAGACTGGAGGTGCTGGTCCATGGCCTGATACTCCCCCCCAAGAGAACTCATAATGTGCAACTGGGTGGCCATTATGAGAGCCCCGGGTGGGGAAATACGTAAGCGTCACGGCGCAGCCCCCCCAAGCAGCTCGTGCTGCAGGGGCAAAGGCTGTTCTTGTTCTCTACTCTTTCTATTTTGTACTCCGTTTCATGCTTGCCAGTGATACGCAACTGGACTGCTGCCCTCAGAAGAGACGGAGCTTTTCCTTCCACAAAACAAAAGAAAAAAAGGCAAATAAGGCAGAACAGAAAAGAACACCAACCCTCCCCAGCGCCCTCTCTCTCTCTCTCTCTCTCTCTCTCTCTCTCTCTCTCTCTCTCTCTCTCTCTCTCTCTCTCTGTGTATATATATATTGTCACATCACTACAAACT
>BFEA01000105.1:1811993-1830830 GCA_003427395.1 Chara braunii | reverse complement strand
GGGGGGGGGGGCGGGGCGGGGGCGGGGCGCGCAGGGAAAGAAGAGCTGCAGAGAGGATCAAAGGAGATAAAATATGGATACATAAGCCCATGGAACCCTCAGGAGAGGTTTGTGCAGACGACCATACCTCATCACCCATTTCCCGCAGGTAACGGATAAGATTGCAAAATCGATTTTTGTAGCCACAGACGTACCTGGCACAAGGCAACAAATGCAAACCCTACCACATTAGCTACTCAGGAAGGAACACGAAAGCAAAACCGGGGAGAGAGAGAGAGAGAGAGATAGAGACAGAGAGAGAGAGAGAGAGAGAGAGAGAGAGAGAGAGAGAGAAAGAGAGAGAGAGAGAGAGATCAGGGTGTTCGTAATACTTGGGTATTGCCAGAGAAGAGGAGAAAAGGAGAAGGTGTGGAGAAGTTCGAGTTCTCCCCATATTTACGGCTTCGTTTAGGCTGGTGGTTCCAACGCAACGATCACGGACATCCGCAAAGAGAAGACAAACAAGCCAATCGGTCATCCCAACTATAAATATAGAAGCCGAGTGGAGTAGAAGTATGCTGGGATTCTACCTGAATTCATGGCTACACTTGAGGATCGAAAACCCTTGTTGAGAAAGGGGAGGGGAATGGGGGAGACAGACAGAGAAAACAAGTGAATGAGTGCGTAGTGAGGGAGCGAGGGAGGGAGGAAAGTATGTGAGTGAAGTGAGTGAAGTGAGTGAAGTGAGTGAATCGAGTGGAGAGAGGGAGGGGCGAAGGGAGGGAGGGAGGGAGGGCACGGACATTTCCTTATTACGATTGTTTCTGCTTGTTAATCTTACTGTTTTTTTTTTTTATTACATTCAATTTTCCTCCAATTCCCCCACTGGCTACCTTTTCCAAGGCAGACTGAACTTGATCAGCTAGTATAAATAACATTGTCCAATGTGCGCAGGGGTCAGCACCAAGGTGGGATAATCTGAAATGGTACTCGAAGTTTCAATGCCCGCCAACCTAACTGAAACCACCAGTACTTGGCCCAGCTATGGGCTGTGGAAGTACATAGAGTAGAAAAGTTTCTAGTCAGATGAATTTGGTCGCTTCTGTAGTGACCCGTACATTTCCTAAAATTGTGGCTTGTTAACGGGCACGACTTTAGGAAGTACACATGGTTAAAGTAATTTACTCTCACTCATTTCACCGCGCAGAGATTCTCTTTTTCCACTTGCGTGTCCCCGCCGCCTAGGCAGCCAGTGGAGGCCCAGGTGGCCCGGTCGGCATCCCAACGATTTCCAAAAATTGCATGCACAGTTTATTCTATGGAAGTCAAATTTGCACTTCATACATGTACCCACAGTTTTTTAACAGGGGGGGTTCCAAACCCCATATTCCAGCGCCCAACAAATGCCTCAGGCCAGAGGTCCCCCTGTCAACTAGTCCCTGCTTTCCGACAGCTGGTTAACAGGGGGGTACTTCCAAACCCCAAGTTCAAGCACCAGCCTGGTTAACAGGATCCACAATTTTTTTATTTTTTTTTACTTGTGTTGTTTGAGGCATGAGAAAAGACCTTTTGGTCTCTCTTTTTTTTTGTACCCTCAAATATAACGAGACACAGAAAAAACAAAAAAAAGGCATGCGTCTATCCAATCGCTCTTCTACAACAACACTTTTTTTTTTTTTTTCTTTCTTTCTTTTTTTCTTTTCTCCTTTTTTTTTCTTTTTTTCTTTTTTTTTTTTTTTTTTTTTTTTTTTTTTTTTTTTTTTTTTTTTTTTTTTAACAAGAAACTCAGCTCATTTGATTACGCACACCAAATGGAGAGGCCAGGAATCAACAAGCAACCCGGAAAAAGAAGGAAGAGAGATGTCAGGGTGGAATCCGGCGAAAGACATGGACAAAACCAGACCCCTGTCCTGATACCCGCAGACCCTGAAAAGGAAACAAATGCCTCAGGCCTGCTACCAGGCAAACCAAGAACCCAACTCCACATTTACAAGGCCACATAGTCTTCTAATCTTTCTTTTTTGAAGTTTTTTCTTTTTTTTTTCTTTTTTTTCCTTCTAAACCACTCGCGCCTCAAACGCTACTGTCATTTTTATTTTTATTTTCCCTGCTTCTTTTTTTTAAAAGGGCAGCAGCCTTGAGATATCATCATTGAACTGATCGGGCCCAGGCAATTCAGAATGATTTTTGCGAGGATTGAGCCCTCACAAGGCCCTCTTCGGGCGCACAGACGTTCTGGGCTCAGGGCCCAGCAAGCCTCGTGCCCGGCCTAATTGAAGGCGGGCCTGCATATTTGCACGAGGCCTACTTCTGCCATTCTTCGTGTGTGGGGAATCAGACAGTTGCAGCACACCAGTTGGTTACAGAGCAACGTGAGCCTTCCCTGGCTCCTTCCAGAAGCAGCAGCTGCATCGTATGGTTGCGCACAGGGCTCATCCGGTTGAGGCCCTGGGCACAGGCATCCAGAGGCCAACAAGTGACGTAGCGGGGCCTCGGACCAATGAGAAAGCAGCTCCTTCATCACACACATCCCAAGAGCCAATGGGAGTGCGCCGAACACTTCAAGCCTCGTGGGCTACCTGGACGTGCCTAACTGCACGGCGCCCACGCCTGTATCTGAAACTGGGCCTGGGTGCAGATACTGGGGCCCGACTGGAAGCTACTGGAAACTCGCCCAGCCAGGCCCAAGGCACAGCAAGCAGGGCTCACTTTCCATAAAGGAAAGTGAGCACTCCAGCCAGGATCATTCTGGCCTGTGCAGGCGATGCGGCGGCCACGCTGCTGCGTTGATGCACGAGCAGCTGCGCTAGCACTTCTGGCCACGGCGCGCACGGGCGCTGGAGTTGAGAATGGGAGCTGCCGTGGCAGCGGCCGCACGGCGGCCTTAGCCGGGCTACTTGGCGCATTCAGGGTGATGGCGATGGTGGTCTTCGGGTAGGAGGCGCACTCTGTGGGAAGTCAGGGAGTGATGAGGGGAGGAGAGAGAGACGTACCTCGTGTATGCTGGCAGTCTGCATTGGCGACGAAGGCACGTACATTGGTCTTCAACTTCGAAGTGTACCTGTCGCATGAATGTAGATAGGCTAGATACGCTGAGTAGTGTAGGCGTGGCGCTGCGCGGCGATCTGGAAGAGCGACATTGGTTACTATGCTGGTGAGGCAAGAGAACGTCGAGATTGAAATGTGGGATCACTTTTATAAATTTATATTATCAATCATTATTTGGATGTTGTCTTGGTGCATTGTGCTCTCTGCTTGGTACATGACTATCTGGACTACAGCGTGATTTCGCAATTTGGATTTCTGTCTACCGCTCTCACTCATATTCCTTGCATTTTATTCTACACATCTGAAAGTATCTGGATTCGAACTTGGGTCTGATTCATATTTCAACAGTTCCGGGGGGCTGTACCAACTGAGCTAGGCCCGTTGGTCACTATCACTATATCAATCCTGCTAATCCACAAAGTTATACCCCCTTCAGTCAGGGGTGTAGTCCTAGTAAGCATCTGGTCAGTATCCAGACCACATTCAGTAAGCACTTATCATAGTCAGCATCAAGTCAGCATCGAGTTAGCAACCGTCTTCATGCTAAAAGAACGCCCCGTCATTATAGCTGTATTTCGGGCAACTTCGAGTCCAGCTGCAGCGATAATGACCGGGGGTTCCCTTCGATGTGAGGACAACAGTCGTTATAGCGGCATTTGGGGCAACTTTCAGTCCACATACAGCGATAATGACCTGCCATTGGTCGTCAGCATCCAGTCGGCATCGGGTGACCACATCTAATCAGCATCGACTACCTTCTCCCGAAAAGAATGTACCGTCTTGATAGCTGTATTCAGACTGAAAGTTGGCCCAGATTCAGCTATAAAGGATCATGCATTCTTCTTTTTCTTGTCTTTTCTTTTTTCTGTTTTTTAAAGGATCATGCATTTTTTATTCTGTGGAAGGCCGTAATCGGCATCTAGCCGTCATCAAATTTCACTATCTAGCCGGTATTCAAACAAAAACAAAAAAAAAGAAACAAAAAATCAGCAGCATTGTCCTTCGGGACATCCGTTAAAATTGGAACGATACAGAGAATGAAGAGCATGGCCCCTCTGCAAGGATGACACACATAAACCGAGAAATGGTCCAAATTTATTAAAAAATAAAATAAAAATAATAATAAAATCAGCAGCATTTTGTCAACATCTAATCAGCATCTAGATGGTGACCCCCTTGAAGACAACCGCGTGGCGGGGGCGGTCGAGACCGGTCGGGGTCGACGTTGCCGAACCCACCGGTACTTGTTCTTTTCTTGCATATCATCTATCTCTATCTTTCTACTTTTCTTTCATTTAACTTTGTGTCATCTGTCTCACTTCTACGAGTCTCACGTTCACTCTCTTCAACTATTATACATACATACTGAATAGAAGTGTGAAAAACACCCAAACCAAAAATAAAAAAAGGAGCGCAGCTTGTGCACAAAGCAGCATCTAGTCTGCATCCAGTTGGCATTATCACAGAGCATTATCACAGACCCCTGCCCGTAGCAGCCAGCAATCCCCTGGAGGCCTCGAAAAAAATTCTGCTGCACTCCAAACCAAAAAAAAAAAAAAATAGAGAGAGAGAGAGAGAATGGTCGACGACTCCAGGTACAATTATTACCGTATTAATTCCGAAATTTACGATCCATTTTTTTTATTAAGAAGAATAAAAAGCCTTCTTCGGGAGGTCCGTTAAAATGAACAAAAAAAAAAAGGAACAATACCAGAGAAGATAGATTAGCATCGCCCCTGGGCAAGGCTGACGATGTAAGTCCTTGGTGGACCAGTGCTGGGGTGGGCTGAATGTCACTACCGGTATGGCTTCAGTTTTGAAAAACACCGGGTCCCAATTGCAGTGCTTTAAAGGCATCCGGTTGCTATAGCGGAGGTCACCGGTTCGATTCCGTTTGGGAGCGGAATTCTTTATTATTAGTAGTAGTAGTAGTAGTAGTAGTAGTAGTAGTATTGCGAGGCACAAGGCCTCGGTACGCCCTACTGGGCCCTATCTTCAGCATAGTCGGCCGCCCTAAGTGAAGGCAGGCTCGACCGAGGCCTACAGGCCATTTTTGGGTCACCACGCAACTGGGGAAATTCAGGCAGTTGCACAGCGCCAGTTGGTTGAAAGCGCCCAGGCCCTGGTCTCCTTTATCAAATGCATCTGAGTCAGGCCCTGGGCGAGATATGCAGCATGAACCCAACTCAGACTGTAGGCAGTTGGGCACGGGTAACTGTCACAGGCCCTGGGCCTGAATTCGTTTGGACTGGGGCTCAGCCTCTGTGGGCCTACTGGAAGCGTCTGGGGAGGGGCCCAGCGCAGCCAGGCTGCACACAAGGCAGGCAGGCCGCTTCCATTTAGGAAAGGGCCTACCCACGCATTGGGCATTCGGGCACTGGCTGCATGCTGCGCTATCGCTGGCCAGGCTCACACACTCACGGGCGAGCTGGAAGGAGCAGGCAGCCATAGCCGAGCTGCGCTGCTGTATGCTGGATGGGGTGCATGGTGGTTCTTGGATGCATGTGGCATCTGTGAGTCGGGGAACGAGGTTGTGAGTGATACGAGAGACATACCTGGTGCTTGAAGCGTACGGCATTGTCCGAGATCTGCTCGTACTTCGGGGAGCTGTCGACGTCATCAGCGGATAGGATCTGCCATCTGTAGTCTGGGCGCCGAGCGCCAGATAGGTTATCGGCATTGGTTCTTCGTTGATGATGATGAGACTATTCCAGCATTGTCAATTATGAGCTTTTCGTGTGCTCTTATTTGGTGAGACTCGTGATGCAATTCTGCTATTGGTTCGAGGTCACGACTATCTGGTCTCATGTGTATGATGCTGTTTGATTTCTGAAGTTCGCTATTGCTCATCTTCCTTGCAATTTGGTATCGGAGCTGTGGTTCGGTGCGCTAATCTGGCGCTTGTCTTCTGCCTAATGCGGTACATGCACGCGGTGTGTGCGGTGAGCGACCGTGCCGTGGGATGTGTGTAGTGAGGAGGGCGAAGATAAGCAGGCGACCCAGGTGGAGAGGGGATCGCCAGGAAGGCTATGCGGTGAATTTTGGGTGTTCGCAGTGTGATGAGAACTATCCGATGTGCGATTGATGCTGAGGTGGAACGGCTGCGCAATGCTGGTTGTGCCGAAGCAGCGACTGGTCATCACAATCAACATCGGGTCATCCGGTGCGAATATCTGTGGTTGGGGGCAGCTATTCTGAGGTACTTTGCACCTAACCTTATCTACCCTCTTCAACACTTCTTACCATGAGAATCTGTGTTCTGTCTTGAGAGTCCTCTCATGTGAGGAGTCGTGTGCGCTCAACCTTGAGAGTCGAGGGCGGTGCTATCTGAAGGGCCCTGGACGAAGCACTGGGTCACGGTCACCATGCCAACCCACCGGGAGTAGAGCACGCATGCTTTGCTGCTTTGTCCTTTGTCTGCTCGCTGCGCTGTAGAGGGGTTCTGAGGGCCAGGCCAGCCCTATGGGGCAGACAAGACCGGGCGTCTATAAATAAGCACCGGCGGGGGACCTTCCATTGGCTGTGATCGTCGTCCTGTTTGCGACATTAAATAATTCCTGAGGACTTCAGGGGGCGTCCATAAAAATGCCTCCTGATCAGCCAATCGGTCCGTGTAAGGCTCGCTGCACGTGAGGATAAAGACTGTGCAGGGCTGGCCAGCTCAGCAGGACTTGGGGCACAGGGGTGGGCCGTGTGCACACCTTTAGACACGCACGCTGTTCCAGATTGCTCAGGGACGTTGACGACAAGAGACATTCAAGAAGAACTGAGGGAGGGGTAGATTCCAGGTGATAAGTTTGGGCAAGATTCCATTCTGCAAACAGACACAACAAATGATTCTATTTTTATTTTGATTAGTCAGATGTACAGCCATTAACATCTGACAGACAGCATAGTAGAACTGTTTGCTGTTCATCGTGCTTTCTGTTTGCGGACTAGTCAAAGTAAAATAGTTTTCATTTGTAGGAATCTGAACTTACCTGTTGGACCCAGATGTATCTACTCTGACACAGCCATCGATTTATCAGTCGGTGTGTGCACTACGCTGTGGTAGGCACCAAAGGGTGACCTAGTGCAGATTGTGTAGAGCTCTGTAGCTAATGAGCAATAGGGATACCACTAGTGAGGACGACCGGATCTTGCGATCGGCCAGACACCCGATTGCCCACGTGGCATTAGGACCCGAGGGTGATAGGTTACTGTTCCGCCAGCTTAGGGAGAGACAGCAGCACCAGCCGAGAGCTATGGCAGCAGAGGCCAACAGGGCATTCGCAAGCGAAGCCGCAGCTTCAGCAGCCATGTCAACTGCTGCGCAGCAGAGTTCCCAAGCCAGCAGTTCAGGGACCGTTCGGTTAACGGTTGCGCAGACCTTGAGTCAGTCCACTGGCGTTATGGCAAGCCAGCCAATAGTGATGACTTCCCATGAGATCGCCATACAGCAGACAGCACTGCAGGAGGCACAGCTACAGAGGGCTTTCGGAGAGATAAAGGCAGAGAAGGAAAGAATGATTAGAATAAGAGCTAGGATGCAGCGGAGACAAGCGGACATCAGTGAGTTAGAGGGAATGGACCTGACGCACATGGATGCAGGTGTGAGGGCGTTGTGGACAGCCCTGCTAGGAGTTGTAAAGATGCAGGACCACTACACAGCTCTCCTTCAAGACATCCAGCAGAGTCTGGCCTTGCTGGTCGGGCGAGCGCAGGCAGCACCATCGCTGTTCGGGCCTGGTGCCTGGCCCGTTGTACAACCTCCTCCTTATGTCCCACTGGTGACTAGGGTATCCCCATGTCTTCCCAGCATCGGTCCAAACCGCTTCCCTAGGTATGCTAGCAGGAGGGTTCTCAGCAGGTCCTACTGTACAGATTCTTGTACAGACAGTGTTTTCCCAACCTCCGTCGCAGGTTGCCGTAAGGGGGCAGCCTGCTGTCTCACAGCCTGCACAGCCGCAGGGTACACAGCCTCAGCAGCAGATAGTGCAGCAGCCTGCTCCTCAGGGTCCACAGCCCGGAATGGTTTAGGTGTCGGGACACAGTCAGTGGGTTCCGAAGACGGCCATTGCCGCTCCTAAACCCTTTACAGAGGACAAGAGGGGCGAAGACCTTGACACGTGGTTGAGGTTTGTGCCAGTCTACATTAAGTGCAAACTTACCTTCTTGCACGAGGAAGTGCTTGTGGCTACCTCCTATCTAGAGGGAAGTGCGTCAAGATGGTTGAGTGGTTTAGTGCAGTTGCAGGGATACGGTCATGACTTCCACGCTTGGGCAGTCACCCAGAAACTGGATGACTTCCTCAAGTTGGTGGAAGATAGGTGGCATGATCCTCAGGAGGCCCAAAAGGCCACTGACGCGATCCTGACTCTGCATACAAGGCAGTTTAAGTCAATAAGGGAGGCCACAGACACAGTAGAGCGTCTGATCTGTGTCCCTGGGGTGCACTATGACCCCCAGGTTTTACTCACCTCCTACCTGAGATGCTTTCCTATGCCTCTCAAGATTCAGTTGGCCGGTGAGGCCGACATCAACATGCGCATCTTCCCGTCGTTTAGCAAGAAGGCCCTAGACCTGGAAGCAAAGATAGGGCACGGTCAGACACCCACGACGGATGGTAGGAAGAAGTCACTGCCTCCCAACTGGAAGGCAAAGGGCCGCATTATATTCGTCGACAACGATGGTTCCACCATCAAGTTGGATGATGACTTCCAGGCAGGAATAGGTTCAGAGGCTAGCAGCGTAGAAGCTTCAGGGGGTGGAGTAGTCGTTGTCGTAGCTCAGAAAGGTAAGCAACCGGTAGACGCCGAGGAGGTTCCCGGTCTAGGAGTCAAGTAGACCCCAATGCTCCTCCATGGGAGAAAGCGGGTCTCAGCGAGGACGTGTGGAGAGATCGGTACACGCAGAATGTCTGTGGCCAATACGGCCATAACCAGTTCAAGTGCCGAAACAAGAAGGTGACCGAAAAGATCCCGCCTACGATGGGGCAGGCATTGGGATCCTCCGCTCCCGTTGGTAGCAATGTGTCCAGCAATTCTGGCACCGCTCCGAGAAACACGTCGGGCCAGTACGAATGGTAGTTATTCCTGCTAGGGTCAAGGTGGTGGACACACCCTCACAATCTCGAGAGATGGCCCAAGCTACTGACTCCATCGTCGTCCTGCAAACGCATTCTGACCCATCGAGCCTCTGCTCGATGAATGTGTTCGAGTCCTTAGAGGAGCTAGAGGAGGAGTGGTCTAGATCAGACCCACTAGCTTCTTGGACGACATTGGCGAAAGCCCCTAGGGGTGAGATGTTTGTCAGCGAGTTAGTCATCGGCGGCCGTAAGGCCGAGGCCTATTATGACACTTGCTCGACACGGAACTTCATCAGTCGCGCGTGTGTTGAGAGGTTGCGCTTAGTCGACCTGTGCCAACAAACAGCGCATGGTAGTCAACGACTACCTACAGGACATTGAGTGTCTTTTCCCGTACGTGGGAGGAGAACTGAGACATCGCGTCTCATTCCTAGTGAGCGATGATCTCCCTATGGATATCTTGCTAGGTATGTACTACCTCTCCTTTGCACAACCCCAGTTTGACTGGGACCGAAAAGTGGTCAAGCGCATTTTGTCAGGTGGAGGGACCACCTGATTACGTAAGTTTAAGGCTAGTAGTCTGATCGAGTCCTATGGATGCATGTGTGTCGCCGCGTTTTACAACTATTATAAGCAAAATCCGGAGGAGGGTATGTATGTAGTTTATGTCTCTGCAGCAGGCGAGCCGGTGAAAATGTCGTTGGACATAGAGGGAGTAGTTGCCAAGTACCCTGATCTATTTGAAGAGCTAACAGGGGTTGTCAAGAGGGAGGTCGCCATCCCAGGGTCTAGCATCCCGAAGGGTAGGATCTATTGGATGTCTCCATTCGAGCTTGATGAGCTTCGCCGACAACTCAAGGAACTCATAGATAAGGGTTGGATCCGGCCGAGTGTCTCCCCTTAAGGATGTCAAGTCTTATTTGTGTCGAAGAAGGGGGGAACTTTGAGGATCTGCATTGCCTATAGGGGTCTCAATGCCATCTCTGTCAAGAACCGAGAGGCCCTACCGCACATCAATGATTTGCTAGATAGAGTGCAAGGGTGTCGGTACTTCAATAAGATAGATCTAAAGTCCGGGTACCATCACATGGCAATTCGGCCCGAGGATCAACACAAAACCGCATTTCAGACCAGGGTCTGTACGAGTTTGTGGTGATGCCTTTCGGCCTTTGCAATTCTCCTAACACCTTTCAGCACGCTATGAATTGGATCTTTCATGACTGCTTGGATAAGTTAGTCATCGTGTACCTCGATGACATACTTATTTTTAGTAGGACTGTCGAGGAGCATGTTGCGCACTTAGACAAAGTCCTCAGTCTCCTTCGGCAACACAAGTTCAAGATCAACGGGGAGAAATGGGAGTTTGGTCGCACCCGGATCGTGTACTTGGGTCATGAGATTTCCGCAGAGGGTTTGAAGCCTGGTGACGCGAAGGTGGCCAGCATTCGTGACTGGCCGCGTCCTCAATCTGTGAGTGAAATGAGGTCCTTCTTAGGGATGATTGGCTACTATCGCAATTTTGTAAAGAACTATAGCATAGTTGTCGCCCCTTTGACGGACCTGACCCGCCTTGACACCCCATGGGAGTGGACAGACAGGTGTGAGGCTGCTTTCATACATTTGAAGCATGCGTTGACACACCATGAGGTCTTGAAGCTTCCCATTCCTAACAAGTATTTATAGTCACCACGGATGCTAGCCGCATAGGCGTCGTGCTCGTGCACCAGGAGGGGGCAAAGTTGAGGCCTGTCGAGTACATGTCCAAAGAAGATGCCCTCTCAGAAGTTGGCTAAGTCCACCTATGAGAAGGAGCTCTATGCGATCTACAAAGCACTCACCCACTGGACGCACTATCTCCTTGGGAGGTTCTTCTACGTCAGGACTGATCATCAGACCCTCAAGTGGATGAGAACCCAACCGGTGCTCTCTGATGCGTTGAAAAGATGGATTGAAGTCATTGAGTAGTATTACTTCGAACCTACATCAAGGGAGAATACAACCGAGTTGCTGATGCGTTGTCGTGTAGGCCAGACTTCTCCGGTGCGTTGATCACTAAGTTTGGGCTTGCGGACGATGTCACTCGCTCTATGGTGGAAGCCTATCGCGAGGATCCGTTTATGTCTGAGATCATTCGTAGACTCGAGGTGAAGGACAAAGTGACTTCTGTCGAGTTTGAGTTGGTCAACGGCTTGCTGTTCCTTGAAAAGGCTGGGAATAAACACCTGTGTAAGCCTAATCGAGAGTCTTTGCGCAGTTTATTAAACCACCAGTACCTCCCCCACTGTTGGGAAATTACGTGATGCTGGCCAATACCGGAACTTTTCGGGGGTCCGTCACAGGGTCGGCAATGTCCCATAAATCGTAATTTTCTTTTGCCCGTGCACGAAAGGAAAAGGGGAAAAAAAAGGCCTTTGTACTGCAATGCTGTCGGGCAGGGTAGTCTAGGAGGCCGTCTTAACTGTCTTGAATGCATCTCACCACAAAGACGGTCACATTCTGAAACTTGTTGTTTTCTCTTTTTTATTTCTTTTTTGTTTGTTATGTGCCCTCTGCCAACAAGGCAGGGCGGAATCCGTGATCTGCTCTAGCTGTGTTTCCTCATATTATTGTAACCCTGATGTATCCAGCCGTTTTCAAGACCGAACCCGTGTTTCCGTTTTTTTTTCTTGTTTTCTTTTTCTGGAATTTGACAATCTAAATCCGTGACCTGCTTGAGTTGTGTTCCCTCAGAGGCTTGTAACCCTGATCACACTGGCACTTACGGGAATGTATCTTGCCATTTTCACGGCCAAATCCGTGAGTTTTGGAATCTGACAACCTCACCACGGGGTTGAGATGCCCTCACTGAGGGCACACGCACACTTCCGAGAATGTATACCGCTGCAATCACGCCCTGAGCTTTGTTTCGTTTTCTTGTTTTGTGAGTTTTCACGGCCGCAACTTTTCTTCTTTTTTTTTTTTTTTGTTCTTCCTGTGAGAGTACCATAAAGAAATGGAGTGGGACCCAGGCTCGACAAAACTCCGAGCGCAGCGAAAATCAGGGTCGGCAAAAACAAGCTCGGAGGTACTGGTGGTTTAAGGAGAGTGTCATGACGCCACCGGCCATTTTGGTTACAAAAAGACAGCAGCTAATATGCTGCAGCGGTTCTGGTGGCCCACGATGATGAGAGACGCCAAGCTGTACCTGGAAACTTGTCAGGTCTGTCAGAGGGACAAGCCACTTACACAAGCCCCTCTTGGGCTTCTAAAGCCCCTTCCGATTCCAGAAAGGCCTTGTGAGAGCCTGTCCATGGACTTTATGGATACGCTGGTCACCAGCAAGAGTGGAATGCGCTACGTCTATGTCATTGTGGATAGGTTTAGTAAGTACGCTAGGTTAGTCGCAATGCCTGCAACAGCTAAAACTGAGTATGTGATCAAGCTGTTCAAAGAAAACTGGGTCAGAGATTTCGGACTGCCTAAGTCTATAGTTAGTGACCGGGATGTGCGATTCGCTAGTGAACTGTGGAAAGCCGCAGCTGCACAACAGGGCACGCAGTTGCAAATGACATCAGGCAATCACCCAGAGGCGAATGGGCAGGCAGAGCAGTTGAACCTCCTTGTACAACACCTGATGAGGAATTACATCAAGCCAAATCAGGTACACTGGGATGAGAAACTCGCTCTCATCGCCAGCCTATACAACAACGTTGTGCATAGCACTACAGGAGTGAGCCCGAACAGCTTGCTGCTGACCTTCAAGCCTAGACTGCCTTTGGACTTCCTGCTACCTGAGAATCAGCCATCTGCTGCACCAGGGACCTTAGAGTTTGCTTATCCATATGAGCGCCTGATGCAGCAGGCTGTTGAGCAAATGCATAAAGCACAGGCAGCGATGATTGAGTCAGAGAACAAACACCGCCGTCCATCTACATTCCAGGTAGGAGAAAGAGTCTGGGTCAAGTCCTCACAACTGGGACAGGAGCACAGGATTTCCCGCAAGCTCATGCCACAGTACTTTGGACCATGGGAGGTTCTAGATGTCATTGGGGATGAACCGGATGGCCCTTCTAATATTATTCGCATCCCTGGTCACTTACGCACTAACCCTGATTTCCATGCCTTACGCACTTACCCTGATTTCCATGCCTCCAAGCTTGCACCTTTCAGGGAAACGGATCAGTTTCCCTCTCGTCGCTCAATGCTGCCCCCAACCATGGATGGAGAGGTCGACATCGACGACATCGTTGACCACAAAGAAATGCCAGTTCCAAGACCAACAGGCAGGGGACGTCCTCCGAAACCGAAGCTGCAGTACCGGGTTCGGTTCAGACATCATACTGATCCAAAGGAGGATCGATGGTTTACCAGGGAGGAACTGATGCAGACCGCTCCTCAGGTTGTGGCCCAATATGAACAGTCTCTGCAGAAGGGAAAGCGTCAGATTATTGAAGATTAAACTTCTCAGAGGACTAGCGAAGTATGGAGGGAATGTGAGGCACAAGGCCTCGGTACGCCCTACTCGGCCCTATCTTCAGCATAGTCGGCCGCCCTAAGTGAAGGCAGGCTCAACCGAGGCCTACAGGCCATTTTTGGGTCACCACGCAACTGGGGAAATTCAGGCAGTTGTGCAGCGCCAGTTGGTTGAAAGCGCCCAGGCCCTGGTCTCCTTTATTAAATGCATCTGATTCAGGCCCTGGGTGAGATACGCAACATGGACCGAACTCAGACTGTAGGCAGTTGGGCACGGGTAACTGTCACAGGCCCTGGGCCTGAATTCGTTTGGACTGGGGCTCAGCCTCTATGGGCGTACCGGAAGCTTCTGGGCAGGGGCCCAGCGCAGCCAGGCTGCACACAAGGCAGGCAGGCCACTTCCATTTAGGAAACGGCCTGCCCACGCATTGGGCATTCAGGCGAGATGGAAGGAGCAGGCAGCCATAGCTGAGCTGCGTTGTTGTATGCTGGATGGGACGCATGATGGTTCTTGGGTGCATGTGGCATCGGTGAGTTGGGGAACGAGGTTGTGAGTGATACGAGAGACATACCTGGTCCTCGAAGCGTACCGCACTGTCCGAGATCTGCTCGTACTTCGGGGAGCTGTTGACGTCATCAACGGCATCGTAGAGTAGGCTAGATAGGATCTGCCATCTCTAGTCTGCGCGCCGAGCGCCAGATAGGATATCAATATTGGTTCTTCGTTGATGATGTGTCCATTATGAGCTTTTGGTGTGTTTGGTGAAACTCGTGATGCAATTCTGCTATTGGTTCGAGGTCACGACTATCTGGTCTCATGTGTATGATGTTGTTTGATTTCTGAAGTTCGCTATTGCTCATCTTCCTTGCATTATTATTATTATTATTATTATTATTATTATTATTATTATTTTGGGAAATGCAGAATTCCGACTGGCAGCGGATCGATTACTGGGTACAACGAGAATCCTATAAACAAGGATGACACGCATAAAATCGAGAAATGGTCCAATTTTCTTTTCTTCTTTAAAAAAAAAAGAAAAAAAAAGATTGGCTGGGGAAAAAAGAAGCCAGAGCATGGTGGAAAGACTGAATGGCCATCATCAGGGGAAGAGGTCCCACTGGCAAAAAGGATTGGATTAAGCAGCTGAATTTGGACATATTTTAAGCACGAGATGCAGACAGGCAGATCAACCGCCATGTTCTCCACTAAGCGCCTGAATTTGGATGTATTTTATGCAGAGATGCAGACAGGCATATCAATCGCCATGTGTCTCCCTCTCTCGACAAACGCATCCACATTCAGGCGTCAAATCGAATCCTCTCTGCTACCGTCTTCCCCCGAACACAACCCACCCTTATTATGATTGTACAGGACCTGAAACATAGCTTGTACACATTCATTATGAGGGTGCGTTATGTTCGGGGGAAGACGGTAGTGGGACATCGCCCCCGAGGTTGCGCACTCCAAACCCAATTGGGTCCAACATTTCCATACTTAATTCCTGCAATAGGTTTTTTTTTTTTTTTTTTTTTTTTTTTTGATAGTTTTAGTTCTTTCAATAATTAGCCCCCGAGGTTGCCCACTCCCCACCCAGTTGGGTTCAACGTTTCAATCATTAATTCCTGCAATATTTTTCATGGTTACCGCCCGGACCTCCGGACCGGTTTCCAGACACCCCCAAACATTTTGTAGGGGTCCGGTGTCCGGTACTGGATGTCCGGAACCGCCCCCCCCAGCAAAAAATCAAAAAAAAAAAAGGGGCCGCCAAGGACATTTTTCAAGTCCTCGGCCACCCCGGAAAAATAGTGGGCCAATTTTTGTGAGTGTTCTCGGCGTACCGGACATTCGTTGAAGGCCGGACCCACCACAGTCTGCAGCAGATTCAGTAGGGGTGGCGGTGTCGGGGCGAATACCCTGACAAGGGTATCCGCCCTAGTTTTTGCAAATGACCGGAAGTAAGAGTAGAGGTCTAAAGTGTACTGCGCGAGACGCGCCTAGGTCCGTTTGGTTACATAGGTAAGTTGCTTGATTAGAGTAGGGCGGGAGTGGGCGCGCGGGATTAAGGCGCGCGTGTGATTTTTCTACTTTGGATTATGCAGCCGACATAGTGCGCCGGCCTGACTCTGGCAACTAGGAGAAAGAGGTGCCCTTGGTAGGGATAGGTGACCGCTGGTAGTCTAACGTGCGAAGTAGGATGTGGGGCGGCCACGGCGCAAAGAGGGCAAGCCGGCGTAGGAGCCTAGCAGTAGCGTGCCTAATGGGAGGTAGGAATGAGGCCTGGGGGCTGCGCCGCACCTGTTCATATGGAATACCGCGCAGGCCTGTACCAGGCTTGGGCTTAGCCCTATAGGTTACGGTACCGGACTGTTACAGCGGAAGTACAGAGATTGAGCCCAGCGGACAGCGGAGCGCAGCGGTGGAGTGCGGAAGGAGTCGAGGGGTTGAGGGCCTCGCGGGACTACCCCCTCTTGGTTTTTGTTGACGGCCCATCCGTGGGCCCGGTCGGCGGAACTGAGAGGGGTACGACGGCCTCCCTTCCCCAAAGCTCCGGTTTCCGACGTTCGTATTTTTATTTTTACCGTTATTTTTATTTTTATTTCTCTTTAGTTATTTGCAGTTGTCGGTCCCGTTTTCGGCGCACGGTGGCAACGCTGGTACCGGAGTTGTGTGCGGGGACCAGCGGGGCGTGGTTCAACCGATACGCCCATGAACTGTTGAGACACGGACTGAGTATTTCAACGGGCGTGCAAACCGGCGGGTGATTAGCCCACGAAGCGGAAGAGGCTTGGGTGGCGTGGCCCCTCTGAGGGTGCACCATCCGCTGACCACAAACTGCGATGAGGGGTTGGAGCGTGAGAGTGCCCGATGGGACTCGAAAGATGGTGAACTGAGCCTTGGGCACGGTCGGCCAGGGGACAGCAAGGCAGCTGTTCACATGGAAGCCTTCGCCACTTCGACCTTCAAGTTCTCATTTGTATATTTACTACTGCCACCAAGCTCTGCACTGGGACCCGCTCCAACTAGGCTCACGCAGCAGGCATCGCAGCAGGCCCGGGGGTGCTGAGGAAGGGCTCTCTGCAGATGCACTGCCCGTCGCCCACGATCTGCAGTGAGAGGTTTGAGTGTGAGCATGCCCGTTGGGTGCGGCAAGGTGCGAGACCGGTCACACAGACTTGTCAAGATCCTAAGGCTACCATTATGTGTGCCCATTTCTCAACAGCCTGTGGAGCCGTGGGGTAAGGGAAATGCCTACTTATTTTTATTTATTTATTTCAGAACCTGAAGTTTTTCTTTTGCACAATCTGTGGATGGCGCCGTACAGCCAGCAAAGTACCAAATAGGCACTACTGCAGTTGGTGAGGGGGGGGCACCAAGGCGGCGGCCGCTGCAGCAGCTGATCACATGGAGTCTGCTTTCGCCTCGGTCTACACAGTTTCCATCCGAATATTTGCTGCTATCCCCAAGATCTGCACCTGAGCCAGCTTCACCACGGCCCACACTGCTGATTAGCAGCAGGCCCCACACCCCCCTATTTTCTCTATGGTTGTTTTCACTTTTTATTTTTTTATTTCTTTCTTTTCTTTGGGACTGTAGCAGTGTCGGTCCCATAGCATTGGACAGAACCAACTGGCCTAGGGCAGTGGTACACCCTTCAAACTCTTGAAAATACAGACCTCAGTTCAAACTCCAGTAGAAGTAGATGGGCAGGATGATACAATTTTAAGTCACCCAGGGGCGGAGCTGCCCATCTCCGTGGGGATATCCCAGGACTATTCCCAGGGCACTGTCCTGCGGGACATCCATGAATATTGGAACGATACCGGGAAGATTAGTGTGGCCCCTGCACAAACATGACAAGTATAAGTTGAGGGCGGGCCTTGGTTAGCAGGTCTTGATAGCCCGAACTGCTATCCRACAGTGAGCTGTTGGGGTGTGTTGTATTCARGAGGGAGAAGACGACGTGGACGAAGAAGATGATGGAAGTAAAGTAGTGGGGAGGAAAAAGTCATAGCTCGCCCGTTCCTTGACGGAATCRGGCGAAGTAAGACTTGAAATTGGGGTTTCGAAGTAAGGCRAGTTGAATGGCGGGGTTAGTTCAGCTGTTGGGTTGGTAGAATAGGGGCTAGAAGTGAAATGGTGTGCGCTGAGATGTCGGGAATAGAGCTATGGCGGGAGCAAAAATCCTATATCTCGCCCAAATCTCGATGGATTCGGGTGAGGAAAGACTCTAACTGGGGGGTTTAAAGCGATCCGAATCGAACGGCCGCGCCAGTTTTTCGATTCGGCCAGTGGTTCGGCTGCTACAAGCAGTGGGGGCTGCGCGGTGTGCCACCGAAGGCGAGCGAAATAAGGTGGAATCAGGCATGTATCTCCCCATGTTCTAGTGGGAGAATCATTCTCATTTTGCACGTTTATAGTAAAGGAGGAAGCTCTGACAACAGCGGGAGGTAAGGGCGAACAGGGAAGGCCGAGCAGAGTGCGAGGCATAAAAAAAGAAAAAAAGAAAAATGCGAACGAACCTGGACGGGGTGGCGCGCAAAGTACATGCGGAGGCAAGATGAAGATGGCACAGGCAACAGGCGGAGTAGCTATGGACGATTGTAAAACTTATAGTTCGCTCAATTCTTGATGGGACTGGGCGAACCGAGAGGCTATCCCGGGGTTTTGGCCCCGGGCGAACATCATAGAGAGGTTGGTTTTTGTAACAGGTAAGTGGGTTGGTTGGTATGAGGATGAAGAGCTGCGCCGAGCTATGGAAATGGCGGAARTGAAGAAGGGAGGAAAGGAAAGAATGAGTACCTCGCTCGTTTCCAAACGRAATCAAGCRAGGAAAGGTTCGAAATGTAGGTTTTGAGGGCGGGCGAATTGAAATCCAAGGTTAGTTTTGATCATAGGTTAGTAGGATTGGAGTTGGAGTAGAAAGGTGCTGCGCGGATGAAAGCCGGAGTGAAATGAACGAGAAGGAAAAATCGTGTATCTCGCTCGTTTCTTGATGAAATAGGGCGAGTAAGGAGGTTAACCTGATGTTTTTGGCCACTGCGAGCTCGATGGCATCAATGTATTTCAGGTTAACGGTAAGGTATGGGCGGTAGAGCAGTTTTTAGCTGCGCCTAGGAGAAGAGGTGATGTATCTCCCTGCGTTTTTGCGAAAGATTCATTCACCTTTCGCATGTCGGATGTGTGGCCCGGGGAAGCAAGTCGGGACGAGTATGATTACTTGGCGAAGGCGCATATGAATCATGTTCTAGCAGAAGAATTCTCCCACCCCCTCTACCTGTCATCACGG
>BFEA01000105.1:1782671-1800826 GCA_003427395.1 Chara braunii | reverse complement strand
AAGGAAAGCCCCACCTGTTCATCAACTCTTACGTACAAGGCCAGCCACGTGGATGACAGGTTGAGCACTGGCTGCCCCCATCCCCGTATGTCACAAGGACACACTTGCACGCAGCCAAAAGGCAAAGAGGTAAAGAAAAGGAGGAGGAAACCAGACCTTACAGAGGCAAGAGAAAGAGAAAGGGCAAAGAAAAGACAAAGGAAGAAAGCAAATGACACATCCCACAGATAAACCAATTGCCACTGTCACTACAGAGTTCAACATATTTTTTTCTTTTTTTCTTTTTGTAATGACCCGCCAAAAACACAGACTGAGAACACTGCTGATTTCTGGGATTTGTCACTGGAATGAATGCCTTCCTGTGATTCCTGCATTCTGCTGTGGTTCCAAGTCTGTGTGTCTGCGTGCCTGCTGGTTTGCATGCCTATCTGAGTGCTTGCCGGTTGTGTGTGTGTGCGTGCCTGCTGGTTTGCACGTCTGTCTGAGTGCTTGCTGGTTGGGTATGTGGTGTGACCCGCAAGGGTACTTGTTGGTTGCAAGGCCCACCGGGCCGGTACTTACCTGTGGCCGTGACTTCGAAGGGTTGCAGGGGGGTTAACACGCCGGTAGCGAGGAGTAGGCCCACGGCACTTAGCGTAGCTGGGGAAAAACACTCAAGTAGCAGGTAGGCCGAGCAGAAGAAGACAAAAAGTTGGCATTTTTAGAGGCCCAGTAGTGGTAGGTTAGAGGTAGGCGGGTACCAGTCCAAGTAGCCCGGGTCTAGAGCCTGTGCGGACAATAACAGAGCCTGCAATGATGTTTCCCTCCAAAAGGGAGAAGGTACCGGTTGCTGGGAGGCCACTTGGCCTAGGAAGTCACCGCCCAAGAGGCCGGTAGGCCGCTATATCTTCAGGAAGAGCGGAGAGCTCTTCCTCATTTGCGGTATGCAAGGATTGGCAACATGCTGCTGGAGCACAGCGCTGGACTGAAGCAGCGCTGCTTGGAGGTGAAGGTCCATTGGGGCTCCGCCTGGCTATGGCGAGCACCCCAGCTTGAGGAGGAGGAAGAAGGGGGCATGGTAGGAGAGTGGTAGGGCACTTACCTGGCTATGGTGGACACCGTCTTCATCACCTTGTTGGGCGCTGCACCTGGAAGGCCCCAGTTGGGGTAGCGCTGCACCAGGGCAGCTCGAGGCAGAGTCAGGCATAGCGGACAAAGTCAAGCAGCGGCATAGCTGCTTTGGGTTGTCTTTTGGACATCAGGGCAGCACCATAGCTGCCACCCAGTAGTCCGCCATGGCCTATGCATGAGAGAGGAGGTTGAAGGAGGGAAGACATAGCCATGGTGGACTTGTTGTTGTTGTTGTTGTTGTTGTGAGTTGAGTCAGCAGTAAGRGGGAACTTCGGACATTGATTCTGGTTCRTCCATTCATTGTTATTATTATTATTGAGAGAAGAATAAGATTGGTGAAGAGGAGGAGGAAGGAGGAAGGTGGAGAGAGAAGGGGGAATTGTCATTGGTCTTGCTGGTGTACTTCTTCTTCTTCTTCTTCTTCTTCTTCTTCTTCTTCTTCTTCTTCTTCTTCTTCTTCTTCTTCTTTCTCTCTCCTCTGGTCTTTATCTCTTTGCAAGTGCTTTCATTTCTTTCGCAATTGGGTGGCATTGTCTTTCATTGTGAATTTGCACTTGGGAAATGACCAGGATCGTAACATTTTTCTTTTTTTCTTTTTTCTTTTTTTCTTTTTTCTTTTTTTCTTTTCTCCAGAAATTAGTGTTGCTCCTGATCGCTTAATTCTATTGACCAGTCAGGAAGAGGAGCCCCCACCCCGGCAGATAGGACAGGCACGCTGAGGATGATGTGGATGTTCACACGGATACCCAAGGAGAGCTACTTCAGCACAGCATTCAACAGGACGGCTAGCACGGACCATCCCATCAAAACAGTCCTGACAAAGGACATGCTGTCCACAGGTCAAAAACACGGCAGTACGTTCATCACAGTGCGGCATCATGCAGTCCTGATAGCGTCCTTGAGCAAAAAGGGACAGCAAATGTCTGGGTGATAGGGATGTGTACAATGAGGAAATGTTGGACATCCTTCAGCACAGACGGCGGCGGCTGCAATAGATTGATAATGTTGATGTCATAGTGTGAGGAACAAGCCCTCAAGGGGCCCTATCAGACATCACATTGTTCTGGGCTAAGGCCCCCCCCAGCAAGCCAAAGTGCCCACCCTAAGTGAAGGCGGGCCTAAATATTCGTCAGAGGCAAAATTCGACATTTCCATATGTGGGTATTCAGGCTCTCGGAGCACGCCAGTTGGTTGGGTAGACGCGTGAGCCTCCCATTGCTGCGTCATACAGTTGGCCCAGACCTTGACAGTTGCGCCTGGGCATGCATACACAAAGCAGGGCTGATACATTGGGAAGCAGGCCTTCGGCCTTTGCAGAAGCTGTAGTGCCGACGCACTTGCCTGGGAGCCCTGCACAGATGCAGCAAACAGCCCAAGTCCGAAGACTCAGGTCGTGCCTAACTGTAAAGGGGCCCAGGCCCTCAACTGTAGTCTTGGGCCTGGGTGCAGGGTTTGGGACCCAACCGGAAGCTACTGGAAGCTTCCAGCCAGGCCACACGCAGCATCCGGGAGGCTGCCACTTCCACAAAAGGAGTGAGGCAGCCCAGGCCAGGCATTCTGGCCAGCGCTGGCAATGCAGAAGTGCTGCTGCGCTCTCGCTTGATGCTGCACTGCTGCCAAGGGCGCTGACGGGGCGCGAGAGGTGTAGTGGGGCGCTGCAGGGCAGCGGGGCGCAGGCAGCCATAGCCGGGTTGTTGGGCGCCAGGGGGTACAGTGGATGATCAGGTGGTCTTCAGGGAAGGAGGCGCTGTGTGGGGTAATCAAGGTCTGATTGAGGGTGAGGAGATACGTACCTGGTACATGAAGAGAGGTCGGCGATGGTGTTGGCAGTCATGTACATTGGTCTTCGAGAGTCGAAGTGATCCTGTTGCGTGAACCAGCTGTAGATAGGCTAGTTGAGTAGAGTAGGCTGGGCGCTGAGCGCCAGACAGAGCAGAGCGACTTTGGATACTGTGTTGGTGTGGCCTACGGGCTTGAACATTGGCTCATTACNGTAGAGTAGGCTGGGCGCTGAGCGCCAGACAGAGCAGAGCGACTTTGGATACTGTGTTGGTGTGGCCTACGGGCTTGAACATTGGCTCATTACTTCATTGTATTGCTCTATATGGATGGTTTTCTCGGTGCATTTGTACGCTCTGCTTGGGACACGACTACTTGAACAGCTGTGTGGTTTCGCAACGTGGTTTTCTGTGTATCGCTCACACTCATATTCCTTGCAATTTGGTATCGGAGCTGGTTCGTGATCGCCGCTTACCTGGCACCAGCGACATTGGTACTTGGTGTGCTGACGATGCTTCATGTGCAGTAAGGATACTTTGGCGCTGGTTGATTAGCGGGGCCTAGGTGGAGAGGCCGGCCGTTGGAAGGCCGTGGCGACAGCGGGTGTATACATGATGATGAGAGTATGCTGATGTAGCACTTTGGCTGAGGTGGCACTGCATTGCGTTGTGGGTGGTACCGAGGCTAATCACCGGTCATCGAAATGCACGTCGGCCCCATTGGTGAGAAATTTGTGGTTGGGGGCAGCTATCTCCAGGTACGTTGCTCCCATTCCTTATCTACCCTCTCAATCTCTTCTTACCGTGAGGAAGTGAGTCCAACTTGAGTGTCCTCTCTTTTGAAAGGAGTCGTGTGCGCTCTATCTTGCGAGACAACATTCTTCCCGGTGGCGCATCTGGCAGGAGAGGGCGGTGCCTCTGAAGGGCCCTGGTGGAAGCACGGGTCACGGTCACCATGCCAACCCATGGGTATTAGTACATGCAGGCCATGCTGCTTTGTCCATTGAGGCTCTTTGCTGCGCTGATAGAAGGGGTGTGCGGACTGACCTGTCCTACGTAGATGCTCCCAGACAGTCTATAAACATTTCTGGTTGGGGTCTAAACTGTCCACTGGTTGTGATCGTCGTCCTGATTGCGACGTTAAAGAATTCCTAAGGACTCTCGAGGGCTGTCCTTAAATTGCCTCTTGATCAGCCAGATCAGTCAGACGTAAGGCTCGTTGCACGCAAGGGTAAATAAAGGGCAGGACTGGTCATAAGCATACTTCTTGGGCACAGGGGTGGGCCGTGGTTGCACACCTTAGACACCGCAGCTTGATGATGCTCATAGGTACGTTGGATATAGGGGAAGGGGATTCCAATTGAGAACTCTACTGAGAAACACTATTTTATCCATTGTGCATACATCTGCTCACTATAGTTTGTTTTTATCTTGATTAGTTGGTTGACAGACTGCTAACACCTAACAGACAACCTAGAGTAGGACTGTAATCTACCATAGTCAGTTCTTCTTAAAGCTTCTGTGCAGAACTAATCAAAGATAGAGGTAGATTACATGTGTATAGTTTGTGTAGGTGTTGTTGATGCCACTTGACGAGTAGTCTAGGGTAACTCGTTGGACACCTATCATTTTATTTATTTTTTAGAACCAGTCAGACGTATGTTGCGGTAGGTCCCAAAGAGGACATTAGTGCAGACAGCGTCTGCCTAGCCCATGAGCAAATCAGACGATGGGGAGGATAGATCTGACAATAGGAGGCAGACACGACGGGACACCCATAGGATACCCGTTGTGTTCCAGGTTCTACTACTAGGAGACGAGAGAAGCCTTAGGGTCGAGACAAGGGCCCGCAATCTAGAGACTGCAAGAGAGGCAGCAGCAGCGGCTGGACGCGCGTTAGCAGCAGCAGCAGCTAGCGCAGTAGCAATGGCTACCTCTTCAGCCACTTCTGCTGCAAACTCTACTAGTCATGCGACCAGTTCACAGTCCATCTCCAGTACGTCAGGAGCTTGCCCTAGTCAGATGGCGGGTTCGCAGTTCAGCTCGCCACGTCCACGATGGAACTCCATCAGGTAAAGAGGATTCGCTTGAGGCTAGAGGAGGAACTCAAGCAGGCTACTAAAAGAAAGAAAGAGATTAGAAACAGGAGTGTCAAACTAGAGGGTAGGAAGGCAGACAAGGCTGCACTAGAGGGGTTAGATGACTCGACCCTTAGCAACGATGAAAAAATTCTTAAGGCGATCATCCTGTCCATGCATGCATACATGGACAGTAAACCAGGACACCTTGGACCAGATCTTGAACGCCATGTACAGGCCAGGGATCAGGCCAGTAGTCTTGCCATCGCTGCCATTCTCAGCGACGACACGCCCCTATGCCGCTCAGTCCGGACCACCACCAAGTGGTACATCAGCAGCAGCCCTATCTCAGACTGTTGCTTCTTCATCTTCCGGTCCAGCGATTGGTGCTACACCACAGTCGCCACCTGCCTCGCCAGCAGGACAGCAATTTCCTTGGTATCCCAAGACCCCCCTGAAACCACCTCCAACCTTTTCAGGAGACAAGAAGGATGAGGCTCTCGACACGTGGTTGAGAATGGTGTCAGTGTGGGTGAGGGCAAAGAGGACATTGGTAGAGGAGGAAGTGATTACTGTTGCATCCTACTTAGAGGGTTCAACAGCTCGCTGGCTTAATGGATTGGTAGCTTCAAAGGGGTTCGGCAGGAACATGGGTGATTGCGCGTAGACCCACACCCTAGAGAGTTTTATGGACATAGTGGAGGCTCGATGGCACAACCCTCAGCAGACACAGATTGTCACTGATGGGCTAAGCTTGATGCTAGGAAGTACAAGTCGGTGAGAGAGCTTACCACGACCGTAGAACGCTTGATTGTCGTCCCAGGAGTGGAGTACAATCCACAGGTCTTATTGACCATGTTCTTGAGATGTCTTCCCACAGACATCAAGAACTTACTAGTCAGCAAGGCTCGCCTAGAGTATAACACCTTTGAGACATTCAGTAAAAAGGCCTTAAGACTTCTAGGCTACGTTGGGTAGTGTTAAAACCCCTTCTACGGACAGGAGAAAGAAGAAGACTCCACAGAAATGGAAGAAGAAGGGTAGTCGATTGATGATGGTTGATGCCGAAGGGAATCAAACTGAAATTGATGATGTTTCTGAACTTGTGGAGGGTGCAGAGTTAGACGGCGAGGAGAGTGTTGAGGGTAGCAACCTCGCCGCAGTAGTTAAGACTAAGGCAGCGGGACGCGGCAAGGGCGGTCAACAAAGGAGTCAGGGGCAGGCCGCCAACCCAAACAAAATAGCAGCTTGGGTTAGAGCAGGCCTGGATCAAGAAGTGTGGCGGGACCGTTGGTCGCGAGGTGCTTGCATAAATTGTGGCGAAACACTTAGGGACGGTAGAAGTTGTAGTTGCTTCTACTCTCGTTGAATCGGGTGATGTACCCTCCCCGGTTCAAGAGTTGGCCAAAGCTATTAACTTTTTAGTCACCCTACAGGCGCATCCGGACCCAACTATACTTTGTACCTTGGATGTGTTTTAAGCCTTAGAGGACCTTCAAGGTGAGTGGTCGGCAAGGGACCCTCGTGAGTCCTAGATGGCACTGAGTAGAGGTCCTAGAGAGGAGCATTTCATTGTGGAAGTTGGTGTGGGTGGTCGTAAGTGCGGCGCCTTCGTAGACATTGGCTCCACGCGAAACTTCATAAATCGTGACTGCGTTGACAGACTGCGCCTAAAGGACCAGGTGCAGCGCCTTAGTAAACCAGTAGCATCTACTTTGGCCAACAAAGAGCGCATGTTGGTGGAGGACTACGTTAAAGATGTAGTCTGCACATTCTCCTACCCAGGAGGAGAAATAACCCATAAGATATCATTCCTGGTGAGCGACGATTTGCCCTATGGGTGCTTAAGCGCATCTGCCTTCTATAATTATTATAGACAAAACCAAGAGGAAGGAATGTACTTAGTCTATGTCTCTGCAAAAGGGGAGGCCGTTAAAACACCCCCAGAGATAGAGACCATCGCCGCCAAGTACCTTGATCTGTTTGAGGAGCCAACAGGAGTCGTAGATAGGGAGGTTGTTCACGCCATAGAGATCATCCCAGGTAGCAAGACACCTAAGGGAAGAATCTATAGGATGGCTCCGGCCGAGTTGGACAAGCTTCGGCGACAACAGAAAGAGCTCACAAAGAAGGGTTGGATTCGGCCTAGCACTTCCCCCTTTGGCTCGCCAGTTTTATTTGTTCCAAAGAATAGGGGAACACTAAGGATGTGCATTGATTATAGAGGCCTCATGCCATCACCGTTAAGAACGCAGAGCCTCTACCACGCATCGATGACCTATTGGATAGGGTGCAAGGAAGTAGGTACTACACAAAGACAGACCTAAAATCCGGCTACCATCAGATTGCGATAAGACCGGAGGACCAGCACAAAACCCCATTTCAGACCAGGTATGGTCTATACGAGTTTGTGGTGATGCCCTTTGGCCTTTGCAATGCGCCGGGTACATTTCAGCACGCCATGAATAGGATCTTCCATGACTACTTGGATAAGTTCGTCGTCGTGTACCTCGACGATATACTTATCTTTAGTAGAACTGTCGAGGAGCATGCTTGGCATGTAGACACAGTACTTTCACTCCTTCGGCAGCACAAGTATAAGATAAACGCAGAGAAATGCGATTTTCGATCACACTCGAATCTTGTACTTGGGTCATGAAGTATCAACGGATGGTATTAGGCCCGAAGATGTTAAGGTGGCTAGCATACGTGACTGGCCACGACCCCAGTCTGTGACTGAGGTCAGATCATTCTTGGGGATGTGTGGTTATTACCGCAACTTTGTAAAGAATTATAGCACGATCACATCTCCCTTGACTGATCTAACTCAACTTGACACACCATGGGACTGGACCAACGAGTGTGAGGCGGCTTTCAAGCGTTTGAAGCATGCTCTCACACACCATGAGGTTCTCATGGTACCCGACCCGCAAAGGCCATTTGTTGTAACCACTGACACAAGCCAAACAGGAAGGGAAAAAGTTGAGACCGGTCGAGTACATGAGCAAAAAGATGTCATCAAAGAAGTTGGCAAAGTCCACCTATGAGAGGGAACTCTACGCTCTCTACAAGGCACTTGTCCACTGGAGGCACTATCTATTAGGAAGGTTCTTCTACTTGAGAACTGGCCATCAGACCCTCAAGTGGATCAAGACCCAACCAATTATCTCCGATGCACTCAAACACTGGATTGAACTCATAGATCAGTATGACTTCAAACTAGACTATGTGAAGGAAGAGTACAGCAAGGTTGTGGACGCGTTGTCTAAGAGAATATTACCTAGGTGCGCTGATTTATGAGTTTGGCTTATCTGACGACGTGACTCGATCTTTGGGGGAAGCATACAAGGAAGATCCCATCATGATGGACATCATCAACAAACTTCAGGCTAAAAACAAGGCCACCACTGATGAGTTTGTGATGGTGGATGGGTTGCTCTTTCTTGAGAAGGCGGGGTTTAAAAGATAGTTGTTTCATCTAGGGAAGATTTGTGTAGTTTGTTTTTAGGAGAATGTCACGACGCAACGGGACATTTCGGCTATAAGAAGACTAGTGCTAATTTAGTACAGCGATTCTGGTGGCCTAACATGCTAGACGATGTAAAGAAGTACGTAGAGACCTGTCAGGTCTGTCAGCCGGACAAGCCGCGGACCCAAGCTCCGCTTGGGTCACTCAAACCTTTCCCACTCCTGCTGGCCCAAGGCAGAGTATTTCCATGGACTTCATGGATACTCTCGTGACCAGCAAGAATGGCAAGAGGCACATCTTCATCATAGTGGATAGTTTCACTAAGTACGCTACTAATCGTCATGCCAGAGACTGTCAGGACTGAGCACGTCATCAAGTTGTTTATGGACAGCTGGGTGCGTGACTTTGGACTTCCAAAGACGATCATTAGTGACAGAGATGTCTGTTTCACAAGCGAGATGTGGAAGAAGGTCGTTGAACAGATGGGCAGTCAGCTTCAGATGACCTCTGGGAATCATCCCGAAGCAAATGGGCAGGCTGAACAGATGAACCGAGTGGTGCAGCATCTTCTGAGGCATTACATCAAGCCCAGCCAGGATGACTGGGATGAGAAACTACCTCTCATCGCCAGCCTGTACAACAACATTGTACACAGCACCACCGGCGCCAGTCCTAATCAACTGCATCTGGGATGGAAGCCTAGATCTGCTCTAGACTTCTTCCTGCCTGAAAACCGACCTGCCGCAACTCCTGGAACCATTGAATTTGGTGTCCAATATGAGAAATTGTTGCAGCAGACTGTCGAACATATCAAGAAATCTCAAGAAGCTATGATTGCTTCTGAGAACAAACGCCGCCAATAGTCCACATTTCAGGTAGGGCAACGTGTCTGGGTCAAGGCTAGTGAGTTGGGACAGGAGTTTGGGATCTCTAGGAAACTAATGCCTCAGTATTTCAGTCCCTGGGAAGTCTTAGACATAGTGGGAAATGATTTGGATGGTCCCTCGTACGTCATTCGTATCCCTGGTCACTTATGCACTTACCCTGTTTTTCACACCTCCAAGCTTGCACCCTTCGCTGAGACAGCACAGTTCCCATCACGGAGATCTATGCTGCCCCCAACCACGGATGGCCACGTGGACGTCGACCACATCTTGGATCACAGAGACACGCATGTTCCCAAGCCACATGGAAGGGGAAGACCTCCCAAACCTGCGAGGGAGTACAGAGTACATTTCAGGCATCATACTGATCCGAAGGAAGATCGATGAATTTCAAGGGAGGAACTTGTCAAGACAGCTCCTCGGCTCGTGGCAGATTATGAGAAGAGACTGAAGGGGAAAGCACCAACATGAAGCATCTCGGCGGACTTTCGAAGCTAAGGGGGATAGAATGTGAGGAACAAGACCTCAAGGGGCCCTATCAGACATCACATTGTTCTGGGCTAAGGCCCCCCCCAGCAAGCCAAGTGCCCGCCCTAAGTGAAGGTGGGCCTGAATATTCGTCAGAGGCAAAATTCGACATTTCCATATGTGGGTATTCAGGCTCTCGCAGCATGCCAGTTGGTTGGGTAGACGCGTGAGCCTCACATTGCTGCATCATACAATTGGCCCAGGCCTTGACAGTTGCGCCTGGGCACACATACACAAAGCAGGGCCGATACATTGGGAAGCAGGCCTTCGGCCTTTGCAGAAGCTGTAGTGCCAACGCACTTGCCTGGGAGCCCTGCACAGATGCAGCAAACAGCCCAAGTCCGAAGACTCAGGCCGTGCCTAACTGTAAAGGGGCCTAGGCCCTCAACTGTAGTCTTGGGCCTGGGCGCAGGATCGGGAACCCAACTGGAAGCTACTGGAAGCTTCCAGCCAGGCCACATGCAGCATCCGGGAGGCTGCCACTTCCACAAAAGGAGTGAGGCAGCCCATGGCAGGCATTCTGGCCAGCGCTGGCAGCGCGGAAGTGCTGCTGCGCTCTCGCTTGATGCTGCGCTGCTGACAAGGGCGCTGACGGGGCGCGAGAGGTGCAGTGGGGCGCTGCAGGGCAGCGGGGCGCAGGCAGTCATAGCCGGGCTGCTGGGCGCCAGGGGGTACAGCGGATGATCAGGTGGTCTTCAGGGAAGGAGGCGCTGTGTGGGGTAATCAAGGTCTGATTGAGGGTAACCAGATACGTACCTGGTACATGAAGAGAGGTCGGCAATGGTGTTGTCGAAGTGATCCTGTTGCGTGAACCAGCTGTAGGTAGGCTAGTCGAGTAGAGTAGGCTGGGCGCTGAGCGCCAGACAGAGCAGAGCGACTTTGGATACTGTGTTGGTGTGGCCTACGGGCTTGAACATTGGCTCATTACTTATATGGATGGTTTCCTCGGTGCATTTGTACGCTCTGCTTGGGACACGACTACTTGAACAGCTGTGTGATTTCGCAACTTGGTTTTCTGTATATCGCTCACACTCATATTCCTTGCAATAGGTGATGAATTCCACACGCAGCCAAGACGCACTTCGTCCCTGTCCCGACAGGTGTCACACGAGAGTCGGTCGATCAATAATCCAGAATAAAGTATGATTCGGTAATGCACACAGAAATTCATTTTTTGTTGAAAATAGCCTGAATCATTGTCCCATCATCCCACAGTTCCCACTGCGCAGCTGCACAAATGAGTGCCATATAATGCCCGGGTCTGTGCAAAATACAGGCAGAAAGGTTATATATATTTATCACTACGCTACAAGGGGCCCCAGGCCGTGCATCCCCCCGGGAGCCACGGGGGCCTCAGTTTTTATTTATTTTTTCATTTTTCTATTTTCGTCAGCTGCTCTTGTTGGGTGCAGAGGAAAAAAAGCCCCTCTGGGAATAATATTTTTCCCTCAGTGGGGCTTTCTTTTTTCTGCGCCGGCCATGAGCAGCTGGCAGCCGGGCCCTTTCTCCGTTTGTCAGAGCTGTGTGACCGTTGATGGTGGGGAAATGAGGGGGGTAAATGGGACTTAACGGGGCTTAAAGGGGTTTAAAGGGGGGTGGCTCAGTTTGATTTTTCTATATATTTTTTTAAATCTTCGATTCAGTAAGGAGCTTTCAGGACCGTCCGCCAAAAGTTGTTTGAATTGCAATTCTACAGAAAAATAGTTTTCTTCCAGATGTTTTCGATTTTCCTCATTTTTTTGTTTTTTTAAGTTTTTTATTTTTTTGTAATTTCGATTCTACACAACATAATCATTTTCCAGATTTTTTCCCTCCTTTTTCTTCTTTTTTTTTTGCGCGCGGGACCCGCCCCGAACCCCGCCCAGAGGTCCAGCCCAAGGCACCAACATACAGAATGGCATTTTTCGGATCACAGTGACGCAAACAAAATAGGACATCCGTTATAATTGGAACGATATAGAGAAGATTAGCATGGCCCCAGCGATGGAAAAAAAAAAAAAAAAAAAGAAGGAGAAAACAAATTATGACAAGAAAAGTCATGTGGGTGACGTCAAGGACGTAATTACGATCGTCGCGCAATTTCTTTTTCATTTTATTGTTTTTAAATGACTGGTGGTCAGGTACGTCGGATCATCGTGCTACGGGATGATTAGGATATTATGATGGTGAATCGGTGATGGTAATTGGGATTTTTTCTTTCTTTTTTTTTTGTTTGGGCGGCGGGGGGGGTGGATGTTAGGACCGTGAGTGTCCCGCAAAAAAAAAAAAGATGATGACACTGAGAGAGAGAAGTCCAGTGATGATGATGAAATGGCTCAGATGGTGGTTCAGAGAGTGGTGGGAGTGCTCCCACCACTCCTAATGATTAGGAGATCGAATGGAGAGGAGAGGTGGATGACGATGCCGAGCTGCTGCCCCATGGGATAGTGTTGTGAGAGAGATGGATCGTTGCTGTGTTGTTGCACATTCTGCTTATATTATATGGATTTTCCAACGTACATGAACCCTCTCTCTCTCTCTCTCTCTCTCTCTCTCTCTCTCTCTCTCTCTCTCTCTCTCTCTCTATCTATCTATCTATCTATCTATCTATCTATCTATCTCTATCTCTCTCTCTCTCGCCCCTTGCCGTGCTATGCCACATTGTATATATATTGTCACACTGTAAATCAGAGCGCAAAGGCGGAAAAAGATAAAACAAGGAAAGGAAAAGAGGGAAGGAAGGAAAGCCCCACCTGTTCATCACCTCTTACGTACAAGGCCAGCCACGTGGATGACAGGTTGAGCGCTGGCTGTCTCCATCCCCGTGTGTCACAAGGACCCCCCACTTGCACGCATGCAGCCAAAAGGCAAAAAAGAGGTAAAGAAAAGGAGGAGGAATATATAGATAGTCAAACAGAGCTGCCCGGTAAACCGTAGGCAGAGAGGGAGACGAGGACAACAAACGAGAGGGTGTGACAAACTGTTTCGTCGGCGTTTCACCGACTCATACATATACAACATGTAATTACAATGTGGCATAGCACAGCAAGGAGAGAGAGAGAGAGAGAGAGAAAGAAAGAGAGAGAGAGAGAGCGCCTCCTGATGAGACCAGTTCTGGCGCAGGCTGAAACCGGTTAAAGGAATGTCAGCGCCCTCTTGCATTAGTGCTTCATTTCTTCTTTCGTGTGGCAGGAGGGTGACACCATAGCCTGGCTATGGTTTTGTCGTGCAACGCCTGGTGTGGCGTGCTTTTTCTTCTTCTTCTTCTTTTTTAACATAAAGATTACGATGATTCGTTTCTTGCTCTTTAGTTATTTCTGACACGAAGGTGTGGTCTGCTGCTGCGCCGACCGTGCGACTCCACTATTGCATGCTCCTCATGAGTCGCAGAAACCCCGACGAAACAGAGTCTCAAAGCCCCTCGTTTGTTGTCCTCTTCTCCCTCCCTCTCTGCCCTTGGTTTACCGGGCACTTCTAATGTTTTGATATCCTGGTTTGTCTCGTCCCATCGTTTGGCCTGTGAGTTGGGGCGGTGCCTGCATGTGGGACGTGTCATCTGGGATTTGTTTTGTTGCCCCCTGTTCTGTATTATTTGGCTGTTTCCTTCCTGTTTTCTTTGCCTCTTTGCCTTCTGGCTGTGTGCAAGTGGGTCGATATGACACACGGGGGTGGGGGCAGCTGCCGCTCAACCTACATCCACGTGGGCGGCCTTGTACGCAAGAGGTTTTGAACAGGAGGAGTTATAAGGAAGAAGATATAAAAAAACGAATTCATTCTTTTTTTCTTTTTTTCCTTTTTTTTCGCTTTTGCGCTCTCATATTCATGTGATGATATATATATATATCCCCTCTATTTACCGGACACTTGTGCTTGACCACTCTGGTCCATCCATTCATCACTTTCGTCTATTGACTTCATTTTTTTCTCTATTCGAGTCCCTTTCATCCCATTCATTTCACTTTTGTCCATCCATTCATCACTTTCTTCTTCTTCTTCTTCTTCTTCTTCTTCTTCTTCTTCTTCTTCTTCGCGATTACTTTCTCCTCTTGGCAACCGCCAATTTCCTGTTTGGTCTTCGACCTTCGCCTCTTTCCTAAGTCACAATACACAATGTGTGACAATATATAATGTAGCATGTGCAACAATATACAATGTGTGACAGTACACGACATATGGCAATGTACCGTGTGTGACAATCTATCTACGTAGCAAGTCCACAGTCCCGCAACACGTGGATACGGTAATCTATTTCTTTTTCTTTTTTTCTTTTTTCAAGGCTGATCGTTTTTTTTATTTTATTTTTAACTGACCGGACCTTCAAGTTTCGTATTCGTAAGCAAGTTGTCGAGCTCTTTTTTTTTTTTTCCTGTTTTAATACGTTGCCAAAAAAATAAATAAATAAATAAAAAAGTAACGACGCTACATTTCATCATCATCATCATCATCATCATCGTAAAAAAGAAGTGCCCCTCAAAAAACAAAAACCHCCCCTCAAAAAAAAAAAAAAAAAGATGAGATCGGCGATAAACCAAAGCACATCCTTCACGTCAATATGACTCCTCATCATCATCATCATCATCATCATCATCATCATTATCTTATCAGCATTATAATAAATAAATAAATAAAATCCATGAACGGAGAGGGAGAAACAGAGGGACGTACGCAAATGGCGATGGCTCGACGAATAAAGCTATACGACGCGGCTTTCGGGACCAATCAGCGAGAGGAGCGTCCACGGAGCCTGCTGTCGATGCGTGCCCCCGCCGATTCTGCCCAAAAACTCCGGGAGAGCGACGAGAGAAGTATGGAGAAGAAGATGAGTAGGGCGAGGAGGAACATGAGGAGGAGGAGGAGGAGGAGAAGGCGGGGAAGGCGGAAGACGAGAAGGAACATGATGATGAGGAGAAGGGGGAGGAGGAGGAGGAGAAGACGGAGAAGGCGGGGGAGGCGGGGAAGGCGGAGGAGGAGGTGGAGGAGGAGGAGGAGGAGGAGGAGGAAGAGCCAGGTCCGCTTGGCAAGCAGAGCCCAACCAACTCGCTGCTTCCGCTCCCAAGCGCACTTTCCAACTTCTTCAAATGCCTTCCGGCCGACGACGATGACCGACAGCGCTCACGCAGACACAGCGGCTGATCCAGCGCCGCCATAGCTGTTGACGTCATCTTCATACGGTGATGGTGTGTTATTCCTAGTGAAGAACATGATCCTCCTCCTCCTCCTCCTCCTCCTCCTGCTGCTGCTGCTGCTGCTGCTGCTCCTCTCCCTCCACATGGTCCTACAGCGATGCTTCGCGATCCTCGCCGTACGATCACACACGAGCTGTGTATTTCTGACCCGCACACATCAATCACTTGTGGGCCATTCGTCGTCGTTCTACCACTGGCTCCCGTCGTAGTCCATATCACTCCCCCTCTTACGACGGAAGCCATGACGATGGCTGGAAAGGCAGAGGCTACACCTACCTACCCCACCCCGCTCTGACTCCCGCGACAGCCGCCGACCCAAGCAAGCACCGTTGGACTTCTAGCGAATGGGCCGCGCAGCACTCCCGCTCGAAATCCCCCCGGCGATGGTTCCGACCGGCAGCCGCGCGACTTGACCACCGGCCGGCCAGCTACCGGTAGCGCCCCAGAAAGCCGCCCAGAAAGCCGCGCGGCAAACGCGGGGGAGGAGGGAGCGAGAATGCCAGAGCGCGGGCTTGCGCCGTGTGCCCGCCGCCTGTGCTGGCGCCTCCGCAGCTCGCACGCCAATGTCTCTGCAGCAGACAGCCACGATCCGCCCAATTTTTCGCCCAAATGGCGCCTCTTCCCCGCACTAGTCACCAAGTGCGCGAAACTTTCCGAAAAAAAAAAAAGAAAGAAAGTGCGCGAAATGGAACGGACTCGACACATTCGACCAATTGGCACCTAGCTCCACTACTCTCGAAATGTGCAAAACGAAAGTGAATCTTCGGCTAGAAGATGGAAAGATTCACCGCCATGATTTTTGAATTTCGTGCATATCGAGAGTGGTGGAGCGAGGCCCAAAGAGAGGAACGGAGAAAGGAAACAAAAAGAAAGGCCCTTTCCATCCTATGGTTTCCACTGTCGATACACAGATTGGGGCAGACGGCCTATCGGAAGATAAAAAACGCTGCAGGGAGATACTTATGGAAGTCCGAGGCCACCGCGGACCAAGGTTCTCTCTCAAAGGTGGCCTGGGAAGTCATAGCTACTCCCAGGAAGGAAGGGGCACTGGGCATTCTTGACCCCCTCCAGCAGAATGACGCGCTACTGTCCAAATGGCCGGTGTTAGCAATGCTGGGAGCTGACTGTAAAATCTGGATCCCCTTCGCAGAGTATATTCTGGGAAGGGAATGGGAGCTGCAGGATTCTTCAAAAGTCTGGCTCTGTATGCTGTTGCCATCATTCTGCAATTCGAAGCCTAAATCTAAGTTATGGCGGAACATCATCTGTGCCTGGAACAACGTGAGACCCACGAAGTCACTACCTCCAACCACGAAGCAAGAAGTCCTGAATCAGCTCTTATTTGAAAACGAAAGAATCGTTCATACTAAGGGACTCCCGTTCACTGCGGCAGAAATACCGGGAGGTTTCGGCAGAGCCTGGATAAGCAAAGGGGTGCTGCAGGTGCGGGACCTCTGGGACCAGTCAAAGGACACCTTTCTGGATACTGCACAGCTACGACAGAAGCTCCCGAGGCTCCACAAGCTAGCCCAACACAGGTCAGAACTTCTGGCAGCTATCCCAGATTCATGGGCTCACCTGCTTTGTTCATCATCGGAGAATGCCGTGGACACCTGGCTACAGTCCGAAGAAGAACCGTCCCAGATCTTACGGGTCTTGGGACCCGATTTGGCGTCGGGAATGAGAGTGCAGACATGGCGACTACCAGGGCCTGTCCAGGCACATGAAGCAGGCAAGCTCGTACTGGAGAAGGAAGACACCAGGGTGGAGAGCACAACACAGCTGGAGGAGGTTAGGGTGCTACATCAAATTGGGAGGCAGGGTAGAGTGGAGGCTAAACTGATAGGACCAGCCAGTCGGTTTCGGGTGGAACCCCTGCTGATGGGATGGAGCACTGAAGAGAAGGATACCTTCCTCCCCCTGCTGCAGTACAAGCCGAAGGTGGGAGTGCAAGTCCAGCAAGCTCGCCTGGGGAAATCGGCTACCACCTTGGCCTTAAAAAGAGCTGAAGCACAGCAGCTTTCAGGAGTCACTCCGCAAGGAGTGCGGGATCTGTGGAAGGGCTTAAGAATAATCCCGGTGCAGAAGCAGGCGAGTATCATGTGGTTGCAGTCCCTGCTGGTGACAGCGACTGCAATGTGGCTCTCTGCAAAAGGAATGGATATCCCGGTACAGTGTCTTAGTTGTAACTGGGGGTGGGAGAACATGATACACTTATGGCTGTTCTGCCCCCTGGTAGACGGGCTACTGATGTGGTGGAAGTCCCATTGGGATAAGATAGTGGGGGGAGCCTTTAACTGGTCCGACACGTGGATGTTGACAGGCATCTTACCTGGAGGTATGCAGTACGCAAGCTCCTGGGGTTATATTGCCCTGTGCAGCAGAGGGATTCTGATGGAAGTTATTTGGGCAGCAAGAAATGCGCGGGTGTTCCGAGGGGAAGACACCCCCTTAAGCCAGCAACAACAACAAGTCAAGCAAAACCTACGAAGAACTATAAAAGCAGACTGGCAGAGGAAAAACTGGGTTTGGTTCTCGAAAACTTGGGCTAAGGACAAACGACTGGCATCCGTCTCAGCGGAAGGTGCCCTATCTCTGTGCTCATGGTTGAATGATACACATGATTAGCTTGGTCGCTATTAGACCAGGGGGCCGAAGATAGGCCGGGAGGTGCGAAGGGAATTTGGTGATTGAATTGGTTGTTTGTATTGAGAATTGAATAGAAGCAGGAAGGATAGCACGGTTTGGATCTTTGTAGAGTACCTGCTTCCCTTTTTTCATGAGCTTCATGGTTAACTTTTGGAAGAACAGAGGAGAGGCTAGGATTGGGGACACTGGACCCGGTTTCCAGTATTCAGTTTCTCCCAGGTTGTTTGTGAGGATTCCCGGCCTCTGATTTCGAATTTTAATGAAATATTGTTTCTTCCAAAAAAGAAAAAAAAGAAAAAAAAAAAGAAAGGCATACGAGCTGAGCCCTTGTTTAAAAAAAAAACAAAAAATCAATCCACTGTCACGGGATCGTTATATTCGATTCGTGTATAATCGATTCCCCGAATATATATATATATATATATATATATATATATATATATATATATATATATATATATATATATATATCGTCAATATATATATATATATAT
>BFEA01000105.1:1711885-1727443 GCA_003427395.1 Chara braunii | reverse complement strand
CTCTCTCTCTCTCTCTCTCTCTCTCTCTCTCTCTCTCTCTCTCTCTCTCTCTCTCACACACACACACGCACACACAAATATTAACATACACAGGCATGTGCGCGCGCACAAACTGAAACACCCGCTTGTGTGCACACACACCTCGTCCCCCTCTCTCCGCCATTTCCTCCTCCATGCACTCTCTCAATATTGGCATGACCTCATCGCACTACTGAGTAGAACAGCCAACCAGTTGAACCAGGCAGATTTCACACTGAAGAGGGGGGCACTCGTCACCTCGTCCTCTTCCTTGCTTTGTGGTTCTCAATGAAGCTGTCCCACAACATGGATGAATGCCATTCACTGATCCATTGAAATTTGAAGCCAACAAAAACAAGATCGAGTTTGCTCTTAAAAGACGAGTGGGAGCCAACATCCTTTGCTTTTCCTTTCCAATTCTCATAAAGCTCTGCAAACAGAACTAAGTGAGAGGCAACCAGTTCTGTATTTCAGTAGTTCATGGGTGTACGAACTGAGCTAGGCCCGGTGGTACGACGGATGACGAATGACAGCAGAAACGAAAAACTTCGGAAAAGTCAAAAACAAAGCACAAAAAAAAGCAAAAGAAAAAAGCAAAAAACAAAAAAGCAAAAAACAAAAAAGCAAAAAACAAAAGCAAAAAAAGAAGCAAAAATCAAAGGAAAACAGAAATGGAAAAAGGGGTGAAAAAGCATTAAAAAAAACAAAATTAATTAAAATCAATTAATCAATAAATAAATAAGAAAAAGAAAAAAAGCAAAAGAGAGAGCAAAACGGAAAGGAAGAATAAAGCAAAACGAAACAGCAAAGAAAGTGCAAAGAGGGCAAAAGGAAGAAGAAACAAGAGCAGGAAGCATAGCAAAAGCAGCCATGTCTCCATACCTGCTGCATGAAGGTATTCTCCCCGGTCTGTGCAAACTGTGGAAATCTCTCACGCAAAATCTGGGACAAATGGAGACACAAACATACAGAAGCACATATCAATGTAACAAAACGGATACATCTTACGATTGATGCCTCCAGACCAGCAACTTTGCCTCTACAACAATACACAATAACAACAAAGCCCTTGGCATTCAACGCAATATCACTTCTCAGGCCCAAACTCTTTTCAGGCCCAAACTCTCACGGAGAAGTCTGACCATGACCAACTGAATGCTAATGGTCACAAAAACAAATTCCTGGTCACAAAAACAAATTCCTGAAGCCATTCACCCACCACTCTTTAAGTGTGTCCTCCACTCACACCAGCAAGGATGAAATACGTCTTTACCCAGCTACAACTCTCTCTCTCTCTCTCTCTCTCTCTCTCTCTCTCTCTCTCTCTCCTCTGTGTGTTCAGAAAGTCTGGGTGCCGTGTTGCCCCCGTCCTCGTACCCCATAACCTCCTCCTCACCAATCTGTACCTTATCCATCACTTTCTCCTCCTATCTTCTTATGTTGCTTCTTCTTTGCATTCTCATTCTTCTTTTCTTTATCCCTCACTTCCTCCTCCTCCCCATTTCTCCTTCTTCTTCTACTTCTTACTTCCACTTCGAGGGAACCGCATTTAAACTTTGCAACACACAAGTCCAAAACGCTCAGAGAGAGAGAGAGAGAGAGAGAGAGAGAGAGAGAGAGAGAGAGAGAGAGAGGGAGAGACAGAAAGTGACAGAGGAGCTGCAGGGAGGGAAGAGTGAGGGAGACCCCACCAGGATGGAGAGAGGGAGGGAGGAATGGCACTGCCCACGTGGAGGAATGGCACTGCCCACGTGCACGAGCACAACAGTCAGAGAGGGAGAGAGACGAGTGGGAGGGAGGAGGGAGGGAGGCACGCTACTGGGCGAGCGCAAAGATGTGTGGAGGTGTGTGTGCGTTGGCATGTTCACTATACTCAACTCCACAAAAAAAACGCATGACTGTGTCAAACTGTTTCGTTGGACTTTCACCGAGTCATCAGGAGGTTGTCATGTTTGCTATAGACAACTCCCCTTAGCGAGCACAAAGACGTGTGTGTTGTTTTAAAAGACCCCAGAGTCTCTCTTATTCCCTTCGCAAATCATCACAAGCCATCCATAACGAAAAAGTTTAGATAGGCATGTTCCCTATCCCCAACTCCACAAAAAGAAGAAAAAGAAGCATGACTGTGCCAGACTGCTTTGTCGGACTTTTACCGACCCATCAGGGGGTTGAACCCCAACAGTCTGCCCAGGATGCATTTGACTGATGGATAAGGACTCGGCACGTTGCCCAGAGTTAGCGATATCCCTAACTTAAGAGAGAAAAAGTGGTCGCCTTTACTCACACCAACCCTACAACCATAGCAGACCGTTGGACAAAACCCCAAAACCCCTTACAAGAATGGCAGTAAGTCTGAGAGTGTCTCGGTTTTGAATTTTCACTACAACAGCCTGTTGTGTTCACTTTGGCTTTTTCGGGTACCCATCTGCGTGTTGTCATGTTCGCGATATGCAACTCCTCAGGGAAAACATGACTGTGCCAGACTGTTGCATCAGACTTTCACCCACTCATCAGGCAGTTGAACCCCGGTGGTCTGCCCAGCATGCATTTGACTGATAGATAAGGCCTCGCCGCGTCGCCCAGAGTGAGCAATACCCCTGAGAAAAGTGGTCGACTTGATTTCACACCACCCAGCAAACCCCTGACGAAAATGGCAGTATGCCTCAGAAACTAGTCTGCCACAGCCATAAAACCCACTCCACAGACCCACTCAGCCACTGGTATCCACTCTGTGTGTGCGTGTGTGTGTGTGTGTGTGTGAGAGAGAGAGAGACTGCAATGACTTGCTGATTTCTACTGCCGAGATTGACTGCGAGGCTGTATACTAACCTGTAGGGTTAGATTCGTAATTTTGTTTGGCTGAGGGCTAACCGAGAGACCTGCCTGTGAGGAAATTCGTGAGGGACAGATCTGCAAATCCGGGAAAATATAGGCCCGGTACTAACCCGAATTCCTACAGCTACCCTAACTGCCTATAGCAGGCCCGGGCTACCCCTAGGACAGACAGGCCAGAAGTGGCCTATTCTGATAGACGGTCCTATAGCCTATAGCCGGGTCCGGTAGAGGCCGAGAGGCCGAAACAGCAACGGTACCGGTCGGTCAGTCAGTCCGGTCTAGGTCTAGAGAGTCTATAGATAGGTTAGGCCCACCGGTTCAGGACTTCTGGCAGTTCATTTTCTCGCGAGCAGCGTTGGAGAAGCCAAGCAAGTGGGTGGCGGTATCTGTCTACAGGCGGCATCCTGAGACGCGCCGTGACAGCAGCCATAGYCGGCCCTCTCTGAGTCTGCCATAGCTGGGGCATCCTCRGCGCATATACCYSTGGGGGTATCTGCGTATGGCCGGGCTGTATCGAGGCTCTACAGTGGAGGTTCRTGGGTGGTGGCAGCCATAGCTGCCTGTTCCTTCGTCAGAGTTGTCCATCGGCACTGAAGACTYCATCGCAGGACCTRTTCTTCATCAGGGTGGTTGGCGCTGGCCTCTGGGAGGCTGTTCTGATGCAGCGCTACTAACTGGGTGTAGGATAGAGAGTGGGGTGAGAGTTCTGAGGGTGGYGAGATACTGGAACAAACTCTGTTACGATAATTGTGTGAGTGGTTCATCGTCAGTGTCATTTTCAATTGTGATCTTCGCARGTTCTTTCTTGTGATTGGYTGTTGGGAGTTGTGTCAGAGAGTGAGAAACACTGTGTTCTCTTCCCATCTGTGCATGATTGTCTTCCGCTGCTTATCTTTACCTGTGTGCAGTTTGGACTCTGTCTCCTCTCTCCCCTTCTCTTATGCATGTATGGGCATGTGTGAGATTGTCTGTGTGTGAGTGGCGATAAAATTCGTCAGACAACCAAGTTCATAACAGTTGGTATCGGAGCGAGATTGGAATTGGAGCACTGAGGGTTGAGCGCACTGGGGCATCTTCTTCATCTGGCAACATACTGGCGAGAGTCCCCTGGTGATTCATCTTCCCCAGTACTGAGTCAGCAGGGAAGAAGATTTTCTACGGTGGATTCAAGTGTTCAGTGGTGGCACTGAGCAAGCGCACTGAGCCTGTCAGGGCGCTTGTCAGCTGAGGGTGATACAGTGAGTTACCCCAGAGTGGCGAATTACCCCTGAGGACATCAGGGAACCCTGAGCGGCATCATCCCTGGGTTGCGCTGAGAGAGATTGACCTACTGTATCAATCTCCAGGAGAAATATCCCCATCTGGGCTATTTTTAGCATCAGCGGCAACCAGGCACTGTGGCGAGATATTTTGGTGTTGGCGAGTTGGGTGCCACAGGACCAGATACAGGGTATCTGGAGTAAGGGAGTGCAGCGCTACAGGATCCTGAGGGGGATCAACGACTTTGAAGCAGTTCTGTGCGTGGGATTGTCAGGAAGAAGCTCTGGAGAAAATTGGCGAGATAAGGGTTTATCTGTCTGACAGTGACTGGATGTGAAAATCGCAGACTGCCTGACAGCCATAGCCATCTCTCCCCTACCTCTCTCTACTCATATCTCAGCCTCTGTTGACTCTTTCTGGTCCAAATTGGTTCTGTGACTGCTATACTGTATTGCGATTGTCCTGGGATGCTTAAACAGTGAATTCTGTACTGGAAAGGTAGTGATACTGTGAATTGCTGTTTTGCGCTGAGTCTATTTTTAGCCTGTGCTACCTAGGGTCAGTCATAACTTCCATTCTGTCCGTCAGAATCCAGTTCTGTCAGTCCCCAGTGAATCGCAATTTAAAAATAGTCAGTACTGTTAAATCGCAGAGTTGGATTTCTAGTATTTCACTGGATACAGTGAAAACTGTGATTCGCCATACCTTAGGGTATGGCCGACACAGTCATCAGGGACTAAAATTGAGTCTGGGTCAGGATACAGGGTAACTGTCTGCATCGCTTGGTGCATTTGATCTCGCTGTGTCGGTTCTAACCATCTTCCATCATTCCCACTGACTACGCTTGTTTTCTAGTGGGCACTGGAAATTCTAGTGGGTCTCTGGAAAAGTAATGGAGTGACACTTGACCCCTGTGTCGTCCAGGGTCAGTAAAAGGAAATCGTGTGACAGATTTTGCTAGACTTACAGTCTGTCTGACACCTGACCCCAGTGACACCCTTCTAACCCAAACCGTTGTTGCCTGTACACCCACCTATTCCAGTGTTGAGTTGCTGCAGCGATTCCAGTGTGTCTGCAGGAATTTGAGTATCACTGCAGCTCTGCCTGCTGTTATTTTATTTTGGTTTTTATTTGAATTGGGAAAATGTCGGATCAGGGAAATGAGCAGCAGCCACAGGTAGAAGTTGTGGTGAAGGCAGATGGTGCTCAACCTTCTACCTCCATTACCCCCCCTCCACCTCTGACTGCTACTCAGAGGCTGAAGAAGGAGGCGGAAGAACAGCTCAAGCTGCAACAGGCCAGAGTAGCAGAATTGGAACGGCAGGAGGCTGCAGAGCTAGAGGCTGCAACAGATCACTCCAGAAGGGAGTATCTGTTGCAGCAGCTAGAGAGGTCGCTCACTGATGATCGTTGTGCCCAGATCACCAAGCATATGGCTGAGATGATCTTGTTGGAGCACAAGATCACCAGCTCCCAGTTCACAAACTGGGATGACCATTTTGTGCGGCTGGAGCGTCGGGTTGACGAGCTGTCAGCTCAGCAGTCCAAGATCCTGAACTCTATCCAGGGCTTATCTGCTCAGCTGGCAGCCGCCAAGCTGATTACTCCTCAGCTCCCCCTTGTGCAACCTAAAACCCTCCCCTCCTCCTTCACGACCTCCTTCCCCTCATCCATCCCATGCTGGATCTGCACATTCTTCCCGGTCATCTACCCCTTCCCAAAAGGCCTCAATAAAGGCCACCTATGCTGCTGTGACTGCAGCAGACAGAGGTCCCAAGATCCCTGCTCCCAACAAGTTCAGGGGCGATGACCCTAAGACTGATGTTGGGGACTGGGCTGCTGGGACCAGAGCCTACTTGAGGGGCTTTGTCTGTGCAGAACAAACCAAGGTGGCAATTGTTATGGGACTGCTAGAAGGGCCCGCACTGAAGTGGGCCACCTCAACTTCTAGCAGCCTGCAACAGTCCATGGAGGACTGGGCTTTTGGCTTGGGGGTAGACAGACTTCTGCAGGCCCTGGAGGACCGGTTTGCAGAAAAGGAGCAGGCCCGCAAGGCTGCTGACAGGATTGCTCGCCTAGGACAGCAGCGGTACAGCGGTACCCTACAGGCCTTGTTTGCTGAATTCGAGCAGCTCACGTCCACCCCTGGGTTGGTCATGCCACCTGATGATATGTTGACCAGCTTTTGCAAGGCAGCGCCTGAGAAGTTCGCTGTTGCACTCTACAGCGCTGGGCACAAGGACTGGAGGTCCTTTGGCCGTGCAGCCCTGGAAATGGATGCCAAGCTCCATGTCCAGGCCCCATCCTCTGACAGGAGGAAAGGTGCCTTCCCTAGAGGCAACAGAAGGGGAAAGGCAGCCTTTACTCACACGGGGTCTGCCTCAGGATCAGATGTCGATTCCCAGCCTGATGTGCCTTCAGGTGGGACCGGATCTGCTGCTGAGACAAATGTTGCAGCAGTGGCGACTCAGGCTGTGTTGGGAGCTCTGCAGGCACAAAAAAAGTACTCCCCCACCACAGCCTCAGCCACTACTAAGGGGAAGGATAAGGGACATCGACCTTCCTCTTCCCAGCGCCCAAACCTGCCTCGAGACGTCCACATGCCAGCTGAACCTCTCAATCCCTCCACACTCCCCTGGCATGACCTCAAGATTCAGGAGGGAGTCTAGAGAAGAAGAAAGGAGAGAGGGGTTTGCCTAAGGTGTGAGGGCCAACACTTCCTCAAGGACTGGCCTTACATGCCAGGCCCAGGTAGTCAGTCAAAAAACTGAAATAGACCCTGGGGACTGCAGTTCCCTCCAGTGTTGCATCTTCATCTACTCAGGTAGGTGAATCTACAGCTGTTTCAGTTGAGACTCGTTGTGATGATGGTTGTTTGGGGATTGCGCGGGCAGCATCCTTCTGCTATGAGGATCTTGACCCGGATCAGGACCCGGGGCACGATGAGCTTCAATCTATTGCAGCTTTCTTCTTCCATCTGAAAGAACATAAGAAGAGCAAGTCTGAACTCATCATGCTTCGGCCTCTGATCAACAACACCAGGATCACTGGGCTGTTGGACTGTGGGGCCACCAGGAACTTCATGTCTCCCAGTGCAGTTAAAAAGCTACACCTGGGCATGAAAGTTCAGCAGTTGCAGCAACCGCTGCTGGTGCGAATTGGTGACTCTATAGTACTCAGCATCAGGGAGAAGTTCAAGGGCATCCCTGTGACCTTCGATACTGCAGGAAAAGTCAGTCATAGTCTGAACTTCTACATTTTCCCTGAGTTGCCCTTTGATTTGGTGTTCTCCATGCAGTGGTCGAGTGCAGTCAACCCTAGGATCGACTGGCAGATCCATAGAGTTGAACTATCAAACAGCGAGGGGGTGTATCAGCGATGCATGATTGTTGTTGATCACCACCCTAAGACCTCCAGCTACTGCCTGAGAGCGAGGGAGTTTCATGCTCTCTCTCGCCAGTACCACCATGAGCGTCTGTTTATTGCTCTGGTCACACAAAAAGATGCTCCCCCTGTTTCCTGTCCTCCGGAGATACAGCAAGTGGTAGATCAATATGCTGATCTGATGCAGGAGCCCTTTGGACTACCCAACCGGCCAACCAAGCATCACATCGAGCTGCTGCCTGGAGCGGTCCCTCCCAAGGGCCGCATCTACAGGATGTCCCCTGTTGAGCTTGAGGAGCTCAGAAAGCAGCTTGAGGCCCTGACCAGCAAAGGCTGGATCAGACCCAGCACATCTGAATTCAGTGCACCTGTTCTCTGTCCCCAAAGGGAACGGCGAATTCAGAATGTGCATTGACTACAGGGGTCTCAACAAGATCACTAGGAAGAGTACTGAGCCACTTCCTAGGATCGATGACCTCCTAGACATGGTGCAGGGCTGCACAGTGTTCAGCAAAGTCGACCTCAAATCTGGCTACCACCAGATTGAGATGGCAGAGGAGGATGTCTACAAGACAGCCTTCAAGACCAGGTATGGGACTTACGAGTTCCTGGTCATGCCCTTTGGACTTTGCAATGCCTCAGGCACTTTCCAGATAGAGATGCACCGCATCTTCAGGCCTTACCTGGACAAGTTTATGGTTATCTACGTGGATGATATCCTGGTATTCAGCAAAACTGCCAGGGAACACGTGGAGCACTTGGCTCTTGTCCTTCAGTCATTACGTGACAGCCAGTATAAGATCAACAGAGAGAAGTTCTCCTTTGGAGTTCCCTCTGTCATCTACCTGGGTCATGCAATCTCTGGAGATGGTCTGGCTCCTAAAGCAGCCAAGATTGCTGCTATTCAGAAGTGGCCGCCTCAGCCTCAGACAGTGAGGGATGTTCGGTCCTTCATGGGTTTGGCCTCCTACTACAGAAAGTTTGTCAGGAACTTTTCTGCAGTGGCTGCACCCCTGACTAACCTAACAAAGAAGGACACTCCCTTTCTTTGGTCCCTCCACTATCAGTTAGCCTTCACACGACTCAAGAAGGCCTTCACTCGTGCGCCTATTCTGAAGTTACCTGACCCCACTTTGCCATTCATCCTGACCACTGACGCCAGTCAGTATGGCATAGGGGCAGTTCTTCAGCAGGATGATGGGAATGGTCTACGGCCTGTAGAGTTCATGAGTAAGAAGACCAAGACTCGAAAGCTCTAGGACTCTACCTACGAGAAAGAGCTATGTGCTCTTGTCTGTGCCCTGAAACATTGGAAGCACTTTCTCCTGGGCAGGCACTTCAAAATCTTTTCAAATCACTCCACCCTGCAGTGGATGAAGTCCCAGGGAGAGTTGAATGATAAGTTGGCACGGTAGATTCAGTTCATTGACATGTTTGACTTTGAACTGAAGCACAAGAAGGGTTGCTACAACAAGGTAGCAGATGCCCTCTCTCGTAGGCCTGACTCTTTTGCGTTGATCTCCGCTACTCACTCCTTTGGAGAGGAGACCCGTCAGACCATTGCTCGTCTACTGCCTCAGGACGAGACTTTTGGACCCATTGTCAGGAATCTGCAAGCAGATCCTAATTCTGAACCAGGCTATGCTCTGAGTTCAGACCTGCTGTATACCTGCAGCAGAGGTGAGGAGCGCTTATGCATTCCTCAGGACCAGCGGCTCAGGACGCTGCTGACGTCAGAGTGTCACGATGCGCGTGGACATTTCGGGTTCCTAAAATCTTATGCAGCCCTGTCGCAGCGCTTCTTCTGGAAGGAGATGCAGAGTGAGATGCTGCGTTATGTGGACACCTGTAAGCTTTGCCAAAGGAACAAGGTTCAGCGTAAACCTCCTTTGGGACTGCTCAAACCCTTACCCATACCTGATGGTCCTGCTCAATCTGTGTCGATAGACTTCACAAATCTAGGTACGACCACCCCTCGTGGCATGCGTCAGGTTATGGTCTGCGTGGACAGGTTCTCCAAATACGCAGAGTTCATCCCCTTGCCAGAGGTAGCCAAGGTACCGGTTGTGAGAGCAGCCTTCTCTGAGAGGTGGGTCACACACCATGGACCGCCCACTTCTATTGTCAGTGATCGAGACCCCAGGTTTTGCAGCGATAAGTGGCAGTCCTATTGCAAGGACTATCTGCACTCACGACTGGACATGACTTTTGGTCACCATCCTGAAGCCAATGGTTTGGCTGAAGTGATGAACCAAGTCTTATTCCAGCTGCTGCGTCTTGTTGTCTCTCAAGATCAGCAGGACTGGGATCTTCACTTAACGAGGGCACAACTCATGTATAACATATCTGTCCACTCCTCGACAGGGTTCAGTCCCTACCGGCTACACTGGGGACGTGAACCACGACAGCCTCTCGATGATATCATCGATAAGGGTAAGCCTGATCTGACACCAAGCACAGCAGAGTTCACCAGATGTTATCGTCTAGTTGTGGAAAGAGCCCGTGCGAACTTGTTCAAAGCCCAAAAGGCAATGATTGAACAAGCCAATCGCCACAGGAGGCCTTCCCCCATCTGCACTGGTGACCATGTCTGGGTGGCCAGCTCTGAGTTGTCGAGGGAGGAGGATATCTCTCCCAAGCTATATTGCCACGTTACTTGGGTCCATGGCAGGTCCTAGATACAGTGGGCGCTGATCCCTTCGGTCCGTCGTATGTCATCGACGTCCCGCAACATCTACGCACCTACCCGGTCTTCCATGCATCCAAGCTGCTGCCCTTCACGCCAGCTGATGCACTCCCAGACCGGCCCCCTCAATTCGGTCCACCGATCCCTGGCAAGGGATATGACGTGAATGGATTGAGGACGAGTGGGGCACAGGCCCTGACCGGCAGTATCTTATCAGGTTTGCTTTTCAGCCCCCTTCTAAGAATCGATGGTTCTACAGAAGAGACCTGATCAAGACAGCAAAGTTCATTGTCTTGCGATATGAAGCGGCTCAGAAGGGCAACCTTTGCTGTTCACCTCGCCTACACCCTTAGCTCGGAGGTCCTCGCTCCCGGGGAGGGTAAGCCTGCAATGACTCGCTGATTTCTACTGCCGAGATTGACTGCGAGGCTGTATACTAACCTGTAGGGTTAGATTCGTAATTTTGTTTGGCTGAGGGCTAACCGAGAGACCTGCCTGTGAGGAAATTCGTGAGGGACAGATCTGCAAATCCGGGAAAATATAGGCCCGGTACTAACCCGAATTCCTACAGCTACCCTAACTGCCTATAGCAGGCCCGGGCTACCCCTAGGACAGACAGGCCAGAAGTGGCCTATTCTGATAGACGGTCCTATAGCCTATAGCCGGGTCCGGTAGAGGCCGAGAGGCCGAAACAGCAACGGTACCGGTCGGTCAGTCAGTCCGGTCTAGGTCTAGAGAGTCTATAGATAGGTTAGGCCCACCGGTTCAGGACTTCTGGCAGTTCATTTTCTCGCGAGCAGCGTTGGAGAAGCCAAGCAAGTGGGTGGCGGTATCTGTCTACAGGCGGCATCCTGAGACGCGCCGTGACAGCAGCCATAGYCGGCCCTCTCTGAGTCTGCCATAGCTGGGGCATCCTCRGCGCATATACCYSTGGGGGTATCTGCGTATGGCCGGGCTGTATCGAGGCTCTACAGTGGAGGTTCRTGGGTGGTGGCAGCCATAGCTGCCTGTTCCTTCGTCAGAGTTGTCCATCGGCACTGAAGACTYCATCGCAGGACCTRTTCTTCATCAGGGTGGTTGGCGCTGGCCTCTGGGAGGCTGTTCTGATGCAGCGCTACTAACTGGGTGTAGGATAGAGAGTGGGGTGAGAGTTCTGAGGGTGGYGAGATACTGGAACAAACTCTGTTACGATAATTGTGTGAGTGGTTCATCGTCAGTGTCATTTTCAATTGTGATCTTCGCARGTTCTTTCTTGTGATTGGYTGTTGGGAGTTGTGTCAGAGAGTGAGAAACACTGTGTTCTCTTCCCATCTGTGCATGATTGTCTTCCGCTGCTTATCTTTACCTGTGTGCAGTTTGGACTCTGTCTCCTCTCTCCCCTTCTCTTATGCATGTATGGGCATGTGTGAGATTGTCTGTGTGTGAGTGGCGATAAAATTCGTCAGACAACCAAGTTCATAACAGTTGGTATCGGAGCGAGATTGGAATTGGAGCACTGAGGGTTGAGCGCACTGGGGCATCTTCTTCATCTGGCAACATACTGGCGAGAGTCCCCTGGTGATTCATCTTCCCCAGTACTGAGTCAGCAGGGAAGAAGATTTTCTACGGTGGATTCAAGTGTTCAGTGGTGGCACTGAGCAAGCGCACTGAGCCTGTCAGGGCGCTTGTCAGCTGAGGGTGATACAGTGAGTTACCCCAGAGTGGCGAATTACCCCTGAGGACATCAGGGAACCCTGAGCGGCATCATCCCTGGGTTGCGCTGAGAGAGATTGACCTACTGTATCAATCTCCAGGAGAAATATCCCCATCTGGGCTATTTTTAGCATCAGCGGCAACCAGGCACTGTGGCGAGATATTTTGGTGTTGGCGAGTTGGGTGCCACAGGACCAGATACAGGGTATCTGGAGTAAGGGAGTGCAGCGCTACAGGATCCTGAGGGGGATCAACGACTTTGAAGCAGTTCTGTGCGTGGGATTGTCAGGAAGAAGCTCTGGAGAAAATTGGCGAGATAAGGGTTTATCTGTCTGACAGTGACTGGATGTGAAAATCGCAGACTGCCTGACAGCCATAGCCATCTCTCCCCTACCTCTCTCTACTCATATCTCAGCCTCTGTTGACTCTTTCTGGTCCAAATTGGTTCTGTGACTGCTATACTGTATTGCGATTGTCCTGGGATGCTTAAACAGTGAATTCTGTACTGGAAAGGTAGTGATACTGTGAATTGCTGTTTTGCGCTGAGTCTATTTTTAGCCTGTGCTACCTAGGGTCAGTCATAACTTCCATTCTGTCCGTCAGAATCCAGTTCTGTCAGTCCCCAGTGAATCGCAATTTAAAAATAGTCAGTACTGTTAAATCGCAGAGTTGGATTTCTAGTATTTCACTGGATACAGTGAAAACTGTGATTCGCCATACCTTAGGGTATGGCCGACACAGTCATCAGGGACTAAAATTGAGTCTGGGTCAGGATACAGGGTAACTGTCTGCATCGCTTGGTGCATTTGATCTCGCTGTGTCGGTTCTAACCATCTTCCATCATTCCCACTGACTACGCTTGTTTTCTAGTGGGCACTGGAAATTCTAGTGGGTCTCTGGAAAAGTAATGGAGTGACACTTGACCCCTGTGTCGTCCAGGGTCAGTAAAAGGAAATCGTGTGACAGATTTTGCTAGACTTACAGTCTGTCTGACACCTGACCCCAGTGACACCCTTCTAACCCAAACCGTTGTTGCCTGTACACCCACCTATTCCAGTGTTGAGTTGCTGCAGCGATTCCAGTGTGTCTGCAGGAATTTGAGTATCACTGCAGCTCTGCCTGCTGTTATTTTATTTTGGTTTTTATTTGAATTGGGAAAATGTCGGATCAGGGAAATGAGCAGCAGCCACAGGTAGAAGTTGTGGTGAAGGCAGATGGTGCTCAACCTTCTACCTCCATTACCCCCCCTCCACCTCTGACTGCTACTCAGAGGCTGAAGAAGGAGGCGGAAGAACAGCTCAAGCTGCAACAGGCCAGAGTAGCAGAATTGGAACGGCAGGAGGCTGCAGAGCTAGAGGCTGCAACAGATCACTCCAGAAGGGAGTATCTGTTGCAGCAGCTAGAGAGGTCGCTCACTGATGATCGTTGTGCCCAGATCACCAAGCATATGGCTGAGATGATCTTGTTGGAGCACAAGATCACCAGCTCCCAGTTCACAAACTGGGATGACCATTTTGTGCGGCTGGAGCGTCGGGTTGACGAGCTGTCAGCTCAGCAGTCCAAGATCCTGAACTCTATCCAGGGCTTATCTGCTCAGCTGGCAGCCGCCAAGCTGATTACTCCTCAGCTCCCCCTTGTGCAACCTAAAACCCTCCCCTCCTCCTTCACGACCTCCTTCCCCTCATCCATCCCATGCTGGATCTGCACATTCTTCCCGGTCATCTACCCCTTCCCAAAAGGCCTCAATAAAGGCCACCTATGCTGCTGTGACTGCAGCAGACAGAGGTCCCAAGATCCCTGCTCCCAACAAGTTCAGGGGCGATGACCCTAAGACTGATGTTGGGGACTGGGCTGCTGGGACCAGAGCCTACTTGAGGGGCTTTGTCTGTGCAGAACAAACCAAGGTGGCAATTGTTATGGGACTGCTAGAAGGGCCCGCACTGAAGTGGGCCACCTCAACTTCTAGCAGCCTGCAACAGTCCATGGAGGACTGGGCTTTTGGCTTGGGGGTAGACAGACTTCTGCAGGCCCTGGAGGACCGGTTTGCAGAAAAGGAGCAGGCCCGCAAGGCTGCTGACAGGATTGCTCGCCTAGGACAGCAGCGGTACAGCGGTACCCTACAGGCCTTGTTTGCTGAATTCGAGCAGCTCACGTCCACCCCTGGGTTGGTCATGCCACCTGATGATATGTTGACCAGCTTTTGCAAGGCAGCGCCTGAGAAGTTCGCTGTTGCACTCTACAGCGCTGGGCACAAGGACTGGAGGTCCTTTGGCCGTGCAGCCCTGGAAATGGATGCCAAGCTCCATGTCCAGGCCCCATCCTCTGACAGGAGGAAAGGTGCCTTCCCTAGAGGCAACAGAAGGGGAAAGGCAGCCTTTACTCACACGGGGTCTGCCTCAGGATCAGATGTCGATTCCCAGCCTGATGTGCCTTCAGGTGGGACCGGATCTGCTGCTGAGACAAATGTTGCAGCAGTGGCGACTCAGGCTGTGTTGGGAGCTCTGCAGGCACAAAAAAAGTACTCCCCCACCACAGCCTCAGCCACTACTAAGGGGAAGGATAAGGGACATCGACCTTCCTCTTCCCAGCGCCCAAACCTGCCTCGAGACGTCCACATGCCAGCTGAACCTCTCAATCCCTCCACACTCCCCTGGCATGACCTCAAGATTCAGGAGGGAGTCTAGAGAAGAAGAAAGGAGAGAGGGGTTTGCCTAAGGTGTGAGGGCCAACACTTCCTCAAGGACTGGCCTTACATGCCAGGCCCAGGTAGTCAGTCAAAAAACTGAAATAGACCCTGGGGACTGCAGTTCCCTCCAGTGTTGCATCTTCATCTACTCAGGTAGGTGAATCTACAGCTGTTTCAGTTGAGACTCGTTGTGATGATGGTTGTTTGGGGATTGCGCGGGCAGCATCCTTCTGCTATGAGGATCTTGACCCGGATCAGGACCCGGGGCACGATGAGCTTCAATCTATTGCAGCTTTCTTCTTCCATCTGAAAGAACATAAGAAGAGCAAGTCTGAACTCATCATGCTTCGGCCTCTGATCAACAACACCAGGATCACTGGGCTGTTGGACTGTGGGGCCACCAGGAACTTCATGTCTCCCAGTGCAGTTAAAAAGCTACACCTGGGCATGAAAGTTCAGCAGTTGCAGCAACCGCTGCTGGTGCGAATTGGTGACTCTATAGTACTCAGCATCAGGGAGAAGTTCAAGGGCATCCCTGTGACCTTCGATACTGCAGGAAAAGTCAGTCATAGTCTGAACTTCTACATTTTCCCTGAGTTGCCCTTTGATTTGGTGTTCTCCATGCAGTGGTCGAGTGCAGTCAACCCTAGGATCGACTGGCAGATCCATAGAGTTGAACTATCAAACAGCGAGGGGGTGTATCAGCGATGCATGATTGTTGTTGATCACCACCCTAAGACCTCCAGCTACTGCCTGAGAGCGAGGGAGTTTCATGCTCTCTCTCGCCAGTACCACCATGAGCGTCTGTTTATTGCTCTGGTCACACAAAAAGATGCTCCCCCTGTTTCCTGTCCTCCGGAGATACAGCAAGTGGTAGATCAATATGCTGATCTGATGCAGGAGCCCTTTGGACTACCCAACCGGCCAACCAAGCATCACATCGAGCTGCTGCCTGGAGCGGTCCCTCCCAAGGGCCGCATCTACAGGATGTCCCCTG
>BFEA01000105.1:1680990-1711450 GCA_003427395.1 Chara braunii | reverse complement strand
GGGGGGGGGGGGAGGTAGTAACTGAGTGTGCAATTACTTTATTGTTATTTTTTGCAGCCAGAAGACCCCTTTTTACGCTCCTGGGGGTCATTAGAAGGTGTGTGAATCAGTCCACTCAGAGAACACCATGGGCGATGCATCTTTGAAAAGATGGCAGTCAAAACACACCATCGAAACACTCGTTTACAGTAAAAAAAACATGCCATTGAAAAGATCACTTACTGTCAAGAACTGCCATGGGTTGACAGGCCGCAGGCTCTTATTGAGTTCCCCAAACAAATTCTTCAACGATAATGCCAACCTGTGCGATGCATCCTGCTCAATGCCTGAGGCAGACGAATACCTGTACATGGACATATGGTGTAAACATGGCAAACTCCAAGCTAGTCAGTTCTATAAATGAATAATAAAAATAGAAAAGACCTTTTTACTCGGCAGAGAGTCAGAGTTCAAATAAACAAACTTTTTACTTGGCAGAGAATCAGGGTTCACACAGTATGAACTATTCATTTCTTTTTTCCCTTTTTTACATGTGAACTATTCATTTCATTCGCACTCATTGTTGAAGTCTGGCGGCCTGCAGACAACGAAACTAGCTACCTACCTACAGACAGACTGATTTCAGAGCATCAACTTGTCCAGACCAACGATATTATATAGCAGAGCACATAACACCCCAACTTCACAGCAGCCATCAGAAATGGCATAAAACAATACACCATATGAGCAGATAGAGGGCATTTATTCCACTGAGAAACCAAACAAAGCTTTTGCCCCTTTTGCCTCAACACTGACACATCCCATTGAAGATGCCACATCACAACTTACAGACAAAAAGGTTATGGTAAGGCCAAGAGAGAGAGAGAGTGGCAAAGAGAGGGAGAGGGAAGGAGAGAGAGAGAGAGAGTGGGAAAGCAAAATCACCCAACCTCTTTTGCTGAATGGAACATGGCGACAGAATCAGCTGGATACCATGATGATGTTTTGAGCTCCCTCCTTGACAAACAAAAGAAAAAAAAGAAAAAAAAAGGGAAGAGAGATCGGGGAGAACAAGACTTCAGACACAGATTTAAGGTTGCTAAAGAATTTCCGACGGAATGTTCCCAGCAATGAGCACCTGAACGTTTCCCAGCTGTGCGCACATTGTAAACACACATGCTGTCTGACCATAACAAGAGACGTTCCTTCTTGGTTTTCCTCTTTTCCCCCTTAATTGGACCATTTTCTCAATTTGCATGTGTCATCCTTGAACGTGCAGGGCCCATGCTAATCTCTCTGTATCGTTTCAATTTTCACAGCTATGGCAGTCCCGAAGGAGTCGGAAGGAAATCTAAAATAAAAACATTCTGCATCGTCTGATCCGACTCGAAACTGAGTTGGCTAGCAATTCTAAGTGTGCGGCACCTCAAGAGACATCATCTACAACTCAGCTTCTCAATGGTAACTATCTTGTCTCACCCCTATCAACGATGTTGTATGCTAAACGAAACAGAAAACTCGGGCTCAAATGTGACAGCATCCTTTTCTTTTTATTATTCTTCTTTAAAAAAAAGGAGCTTAGCCCCCCCTACCTACCCTTGTTGCACCCTACTATCATCCATCAAGGTTCAAACTCCTCATCTGTTTATTTTCAGTTCCAAATTGGCAGCAGTCTTCCACAGGGCAGGTGAAAGTGCTGTAACATCCTTTCGTAGACATAACATCCAAACTAACCTGATGTCACCCTTTCTTTTTTTTTCTTTTTTTTTCTTTCTCTTTTTTTTTTTGTTTTAAACCACTAGTACCTCCGCCAGTGTTGGGAAGTTACGAGTTTTCGTCAGTTCCCGAAGAAATCGGGGGTGGGACACAAGGTTGGCAATGTCCCATAAATCTGAGTTTTGTAGTGCCTGCGAGTGAAAGGACAAGGGAAAAGAAGAAAATGCTTTCTCTATTGCAATGATGCCGGGCAGTGTGGCATTCTGACACCACACGGGCCCCTGTTAGGGCCCGGTCCCGTAGTTAGGCTAGTTTAGAACTAGGGTCAGAGGTCACGTCGGTTCAGACCCATAGGTCGGCTCAGAGGCCGAGTAGGCCAACGGTCACAAGCGCCAGGCCGGTACCGGTCCAACTCTAGGACCTACTGGCGGCGCAGTTTTGAAGGCAGCCAGGTTTAGGCGCCACTTTCAGATTTCAGTTTCGGATCTGAACCATTGGGGCCGATCAACGGTCCAGACCTGAAGGTACCAGCAGCGTTGAGGCCGGCCCCAGCGCTACATCAGCTGGGTACCAGCCTCAGTAGGAAGGTTAGTAAAGCGTTTCGTTTAGCACAGCGGGGCAGCGAGGAGGATTAGCGCAGCAGGGAGAAGGATTAGCGCAGCAGCGATTAGCGCCGGCCCTCTAGCTCAGCCCGCAGCCCAGCGCCCAGCACTGCAGCACCATAGCTGCACCGCCAGGCTCGGCCTCAGCGGACATCGGCAAGGACAGCGCGGCCATTCAGGTATCAGAGAGAAAGGCTTCGCCTTTCCTCCCTCTTCCTTCTCTCTTCCTCCGCTCTCTCTCTCTCTCTCCCCTCCTGCCCTCAAGTCTAGTCTACTTCTTGGGTTACTACCAGTATGAGGGATGGTTACGAGTTCTGATGACATTGGAGATAGCAACATTGAGACTTCAGGTTGAGGACTACTTTTGGGATCTGACTTCATCTACCTCTGGAGATGTATCTTGGCATTGTGAGATGGATATCTGAGACACTGTGAGACTCTGTATTCGCGACATTTCGGATTTTTGCTAGTTCTGACATTTGGAGATACTATTTTTGGAGACATTGAGTTGACGTCATGTTCTCTCCCCTCCTCCCTTCGTCTCTCCTCCCCTCCATTCATCTGTGTATGGGATCAGCCCCTGGCCCTTTCTTCCATGTCCAAGGCCAGGGCTTCACCACCGATGCATGTTTGTGAGGGATTCGTTGCAGTCTGAGTCGGGTTTGAGTCAATCCATGTGTATCAAATCTTCCACTGTAATTGTATTTGCTCTGTATTATCTGGTCGGTTCTGGGATTCTGCGCCATACTTATGTCTGCGTTAACGGGTATGTAACAGGCAGGGTAGTCTAGGAGGCCGTGCTCACAGTCTGCCTCCACAGAATGCATCTTATAGCTAACGCGGTCACATTCTGAATGTTGTTTGTTTTCTTTTTTGTCCTTGTCGTGTGTTTCTTACGAGTCCCCTGCCAACAAGGCCGGGCGGAATCCGTGATCTGCTCAAGCTGTGTTTCGTCAGAGGATTGTAACGCTCATGACACTGGCTCTTAGGGGAATGTATCAATCCATTTTCATGGCTGGACCCGTGTGCCCATTTGTTTTTCCTTCTATTCTCTTTTTCGAATCTGACAACCTGGCCACGGGGCTGAGATGCCCTCACTTAGGGCGCACTCACACTACCACTTCCAAGAATGTATACAACTGCAATCACGGCCAAAGCTTAGTTTCCTTCCGCTAGAACCAGGGAAGATGCACCGCTGTAATTTTTGTCTTTTGTGCATATGGAGAGTAGTGGAGCGAAGCCCAATGTCTCCATGCTTACATTCTCTACTTGTGTCATCCCTTATTAGATATGATAATACAAATGATTTCCGCAACCCCAGGGAGCAGCTCAGGTAGCGCCTGTACCCCTGTGCAGTGCCCATCACCACCTCTGCACTCATTCCTCGAGACCTGCAGACACACAGCAGAGTACTTCCTTTCGAGGACTACCTGCTACGGCACCCACCTGTGATGTCTCGGAGAAGGATACGACTGGCTGGAGCACCAGGGCTCTGCTTGGCTGCTTCAATGGTCCGAGACTGGTGCAGCATGAGCATGCCACATGCGAAATTAGGTAAACTCGAGCTCTCACCGTCACTATCAGGTATAGTCGAGGGCTTCAGCAGAGAAGGTGGAGAAGAAAAAAGGGGAGGGAGTAGAAAAAAGGGAAGGGAGTAGGTTGAAAGCCTGACAAAGCAGTCGATCACAGCCTGCTGTTTACTGTCCTTTTTGGCGTTTTCGCCCTTTCTCCCTACGGCTCACCAGGCCGGTCTCTTTGACCATACATACTACATATAGCCGGTCTCTTTGACCATACATACTACATATAGCCGGTCTCTTTGACCATACATACTACATATAGCCGGTCTCTTTGACCATACATACTACATATATAAGTAAAATGCTTATCTGAATTTATTTCTTTATCAAATTAATTATTATTTTATTTTTTCAAACATTAGATGATTAAACTCGAAAAAGAGTGAGGCATATAGTTGTTGAGAGTCTGTTATCACGTAGAAGATAGAGGTATGGCAAGAGGAGAAAGAAGGTGACAAGGGTGATGGGGAGGCAGGCAATGTAGGTAGACGGCATGGAGAGAGCATCAACCTGATAAGCACACAGAATATGGGCCAGAGAGTATCCGTTTGATGAAAGAACATTAAAAAAAAAAAAAAAAAAAAAAAAAAAAAAACATAAGATGATCACAGAATAATAGAATACGGTGCTTGGCGAAAAAGCAGTCAGTCATCGAGTCACTTATGGACGGACCGGGATCGCTGCTGCTGGTCTAAAAAACTTTATAGTAGCCCATCACTTACAATGTTGGACCACTGTAGATGGTAGTCTGGTCTTCTATGGCCTTAGCGAGCAACAGAACAAAATCATCTGCTGCCGAACGAAGGCCTTGCCTTCGCATTTGCTTGTTTCTCAGAGATCCGTCAGCTCCAAGTATATACAGTGATTGGAGCAAACTTGTACTACCAAACCATTACCTCTGGCGTCTCTAATGTAGAGTCCATACATCACTAAGGTTTCGCACAGGAAAAGTGCTTCGAAGTGGCAAACAAAAGAAACACCACAGACATCCAATCAATAGACCTTCACAGCAAAAAGCAACTCTTTCCATTCACCATCTGTTGTAATAAACACTCTACTATTGTGTGACTGTAAGAATCTAAGTCTCGTTCATGGGCCTCGGTCCAACTACACACCATTCAAGGTATCTGGAGCTCCAGATCGTCCCAATACACTCCAAATGTTGGATTCCTCCAAACGCACCTGATCCAAAAAGACGTCCAAATGCATGTAGAGTGATGGGTACTGGCGCGAAGCCCTATGTCGACTATGCTACGCACAGCAAATACCTCCTAAAGACTCCACCAGATAGACCCGAAGTACCTCCTAATGACTCCCCTATGTCAGCTATATGATACACACAGAAAATACCTCCTAAGGACGCCACCAGATAGACCATAAATACCTCCTAACGACTCCCCTATGTCGGCTATGCTACACACAGCAAATACCCTCCTAAAGACTCCACCAGATACTCCACCAGATAGACCCTAAATACCTCCTAATGACTCTGCTAAATAGACCCAAATCCCTCCTAAGGACTCGGTCAAATAGACCCCAACAGTGTACCTCCTAAACACTCCACCAAATGGACTCCAACGATACGCAAACCAAATATCCAGGCCTGGGGTGCACACAGGAGGGCGCAGAACTGCTGCCTCCATTTCTCGCAAACTCACTAAATGCCATCATATTGTTCAATGGAAAATGACTTTTGATTCAAAAGAAGTCCAGGCTAGAGAGATGTGACAAGAATTTTGTCAATCAGATACATATCCCTCAACAGCACTTCATCATTGCGACAGAGCAAGCAGAAGGGGACACTTCATTTCGATGCCAAGAAATTTGGGACCCATAGATGCAACACAGGAAGTTGTAAAGGTGATCAAGGGTAGGGAGGGAGAGGAGAAACGCACCCCAAAAGAGCCTCTCTGAGCTCAGGAACTCGGTTCAAGCACTGCACTGTAGAATTCATATAGCACGTGTTGCCCAAGTTGATAAGACCTGCGGAGAACTCACTCTGTGCCACCAATATCATACACATAAGACCACAAGCAAACAACCCAATGATCAAATCGGTCATCCCATTGACAGTGTGTACTCACATCTCAACCCAACCACCTCAGAAGTTGCCCTTTACCACACACGGTTTTCGTCATTGCACTATTCAGACAGCGCACAACAAACAAACAGACTTGCAACATTTAAGAAAAAAACAAAAATAAAAGAGGAAAGGAAACAAATAGCTACCAAGAGTAGCTTGCTTGAAGTAGGTTACTTCATCCAGTAGCCTAGCTCAGTTTGTACGGCATGCAACTCGCATTCAGGAGGTCTTGGGTTCAATCCCCATTGGCCTCAGGTACCTTCCTGGGCAAGCTTGGCGCCCACCACCTAGAGATAGGTCGTTCGTCCTCCCGAGAGCAGAGACTTTGATGTTCATAGGGGGAGGGGACCGGAGGGGAGGCACAGTGACTGGCCCATTGAAGAAGCTCGGTCCTGATGCTACCGGCTGACCCCCAGCCAGTATCGCCCACCTGATGTAGCAGGTATCGCACCTGCTGGTGGGTGCAGCTCCCGCATGTTCCCTTGTTGGAGGCTTGAGCACGGATATGGCTGCTACGGGATTCCCTGTAACACCATAATGACAATGAAAAAAACAGCCCTAAAGACCACCCTCCAGATTCGACAGGTAACTGAATTGGTTGGGCTTAAAAGAATTGGCCTTTAAAAAAAGGTAGGTTACTTCGCGAGGGAGGGAGCACAAACGGAGCGGAAACAAAGGGAGGGAACGTAACGCGAGGGTAGGCAAAAGGAGGGAAAGGTAAACAGTGGGAAGGGGAATACACGGGGAGCGAAGGGAAAGAAGGCAAAGGGAGGGGAGGGGAGGGGAGGAGAGGGGAGGGGAGGGGAGGGGCAATGACAACCATAGTAGCGACTCTAGCGAGGGAACCATATAATTACTTTACCAAAATCCCACACATTGGAACCGCCTGCTAATACCCATCTTTCTGACGTTTCTAGCTTTTTGTTAACTTTTATTTTTCTTCTCGTAGAAGACACTCTTGCAGTTACCCTTAGCTGCTTGAATGACTTCGCGACATGCCATCTACACAATCAAAACATGTCTCAAGGGGGAGAGAAAGAAGCAGACTGTTCCAACTGTAGAAGACAAACCGGATGCCTCTGTAACCATCTCCAGACAGAACACAAATGGAACATTTTGATACAGACAACGAACAGAAGCAGCCTAGCAACAATACGAACCATTGATGCTCCTTCACGATCTTCCTCGGGCAAGTCTTCCACAAAGACTGGTCCTTGCTTTGGTGCCGACGGGATTTCCTCCGCCGTCCCCATCATCATCAACCTCTGACCCTGCATGAAGCAGTCCGATTCCCAAAACAACAGACTTCCTTCAGTTCCAATTCTCAAAGCTTCAGATCAGAAAAAGGGAAACACTTGGTGCTGACGGGATTTCCTCCACCGTCCCCCTCATCCTTCAACAATTGCGCATGTGTCAACAAAAAATGTGAATGCATCCTCTGTGTGTCAATCTCTCATCTGACCATTTACCCCACTTCACATCCTGAGAGCCACCATCACAACATCACAATGTCTTCACTACAACAATAGATAAGGAGAGAGAACACACACCAAGGCGATACCTGTGAAGTGCACCACGCGGGCGAATCGAAGAATTGCTTGTCAATTCATATCCCTATACTATTAAAAAATGTAGAGGGCCCGACGTGACGCTTCCCAGCGGGCCCAAGGAAATTCGGCGCCGCGCGAAACGTCGGGCCCACGTCGCGCGCTGGTCTTCTCGCTGTAAATGGGAGGGGCGCGTCGCGTCGGGCCCAGGCGGACCCGCTGCCGCGCACCGGGCTGAAAACGGAAGCGCGTACGGAAAACGGACGAAAGCGCAGCGCGTCGCGTCAGGCCCAGGCGGACTCGCTGCCGCGCGCCTCGCACTTGGAAGGGAGCAGACAAACGCAGTCGTTTCTTTTTTTTTTAATCCCTGCCTTTTGGGTGGTTTTCCGCATGCTACTATTCGGGCGCCGTCGAAGAGTGGGAGGAGGAGGTCGGAAGAGGGGGAGGAGGAGGTTGTGCAAGCGGGGGGAGGTCGGAAGAGGGGAAGGACGACATCACACAAGGGGGAGTAGGTAGGAAGAGAGATTGGAGGTGGCACGAGGGGGAGGAGGAGATCGCACAAGGAGGAAGGTCGCACAAGGAGGAGGTCGTGCGAGGGGAAGAGGACATTGGACAAGGGGGAGGAGGTCGGAATAGAGGTGGGAGGAGGTATGCGAGGTGGATGAGGAGGGGGAAGAGGACACGTGAGGGGGAGGAGGAGGTCGCACAAGGATTAGGAGTTCGCGAGGAGGGTCGCACGAGGGGGAGGACGGGGTCGCGCGAGGGGGAGGAGGAGGTCACGCAAGGGGGAGGAGAAGGTCGCACGGAGGTTGCATAAGGGGGAGGAGGAGATCGGAAGACGGAGTGGGAGGGGGAGAAGCAGTACGCACAAGGACAAGCAAGAGGTTGCACAAGGGGGAAGAGGAGGTGGCACAAGGGAGAGGAGGAAGAGGGGGAGGAGCAGGTCACACGAGGAGGACGAGAGGTTCCAGCGGAGGTCGGAAGGGAGGTTGGAGGAGGTCGCGCGAGTGGTGTGAGGAGGCCGGACGAGGACACATGAGCGAGAGGAGGAGGTGGTGTAAGCAGGAGGAGCTGGATGAGGTCGAAAGAGAGGTGTGAGAAGGTCGCGCGAGGGGGAGGAGGACGTCGTGCAAGGGGGAGGATTGGGTCGTGGGAGGGGTAGGAGCACGCTGGGGACGAGAAGTTGCAGGAGGTCATGCGGAAGGGGAAGGAGGAGGTCGTGCGAGCGGGAGGGGGTCATGAGGGAGGACGAGGACGTTGCGATAGGGGGAGGAGGTTGCACAAGGGGGCGCGCGCACACACACGAGAGAGAGAGAGAGAGAGAGGGAGAGAACTGGCATATCTTCCTCCAAATGTCGAGAAGATGCCGTTGGCCTTTTTTTTGGGGGGGGGGTAATTGGCCAAATACCCCCATAAGTTGGGATATATGTCAAAATGTCCCTGAAAATTGGGCGTTTTTTTTGCAATTGCACCCACAAAAAGTTGGCAACTACCGGGGCATTTTGCAAAGTTGGACGGTGTCTGGTAGGGTACATTGCAAAGATGGGGTCTAACCGATGTCTGGGGTGTTTTGCAAAATGTTTTTGCTGTCGCCCTTGACCGCAGCATAGCTGCGGGAGATCCACTTGTTCAGAACAGATTGACTCAATTCATTCTCGGTGAATAAATTAGAAATAACGCAGCCCGGATGGTAATGACGTTAGCAACAGCTGGGAAGGGATTTCATACCCCACTGTAGGATAACATGGGTCGGTATGAGCCCAATGGGGGACGAATCGGCGGCTGGGAACGAACATCATTCAGTGTTCCATGTTCCCGACTGTAATAATAAAGATTCGATCATCTTCCATCACAACAATCTTGTGCCTTGGTTTTTCCTCCACCTGACCAGGTACTTGGCTGACAGGTGTTACCAAATTAGGAAATAGCCACGAGGTTTTTTCATTCTTAAACCACCACTACTTTTCACAGGCAAACTTTTGTGATGAAGTTATGGTCCACTTTTGCACTATTCGGGTGCTTTTCCTCCCGGACGTCCTTGGCTGGCAGCGCTCACCAAAAAGGGAAAAAAATCAAGTGTCGCGTTTTGAAGTTGGCGCACAGCAGAAATCTGCCAGGAGGAAAAGAGGGTCAGAGGTAGTGTCGGCTTAAGCCGCACCTGCCCCCTTGCCACTTTCACAAAACCTGGGCTAGGCTATTTCTTGGGGTCCACCCCATGGTACCTAAGATCCGGCTTACAGACCTCTAGGGCATACACTCACAAACTTGCAAAGACCCCATAACTTGAGGAATCTAATGGACTCGAGAAGAAGAAGAATGAGATTACGAGAGAAGAAGAGTGAAGCAAAGAAGAAGAAGAAGAAGAAGAAGAAGAAGAAGAAGAAAGAAGAAGAAAAAGACGAAGACGAAGACGAACACAAGCTTGAACCAATCATCACCCTCCTTCTGTAGCCGCCCTCATCTCCCTCACAGATAATTGCCTCCTCTTCTTTGACTAAGAATGCATGAACAAGAACCAACGTCCAAATGATACCCCTCACTGCGAGCGCAGAAAGAGGTCTTTTTTAGCCCCCTTACACCCACCCATCCACGTGGCATGGCTACGAACGATGGCGGCTCATCCTCATCCATGCCTAGAACAGATGTTCAGAAGGACCCCGACCTAATACCATGCCTCTCCTCTCTACTACCATCATAGCTGCCATCCGGGTGATGTCTATGTCCGACCCGTACCCCTGCCGATCCCTTGTTGATGCAGCGCCACCCAGGAAGATGAACATCTACGTCCACCATAGCCAAAAGGCAAGTTTCCTTTTCAGCTGCCGCCTCCTTGTCGCCAAATCATTCGCTTGTGCAAAATTGTGTAGGCTGGAGCAAATTTAAGGTGTCATCTGGGAGCTTTAGTCCACCGCCTTCCCCCGAATACAATGCACCCTGATCAGATAGTTCTGTCCGATACAGTTATGATGAGGGTGCGTTAGGTCTGTCGTCTTCCCCTGAACATAATGCACTCCGAAAATGAACGTATACTTAGGTCTACCGTCTTCGCCCGAACATAACGCACCCCAAAAATGAATGTAAACGAGCTATCTTTCCGGTTTGGTACAGCCATAATCAGGTTGTGTTGCGTTCAGTGCAAGACAGTTGGGGTGGCATGAGAATTCCAAGTGGGGCCGTTTGAGATAAAAATGCGGAGAAATGCGCTGTGTTACTATTGAAATGAATAAGATAAATTTGGGTGTAAGTTCATTGGAACTACCGCTCTACACTCACATCATTGTTGCCCGGAAACAAAAGCCAATCGCATACTGTTATTGTTCCCTCGCTCTCAGCACTGTCAGCACACTTACCAGCAAGATACTCAGCACGGGGGGGGGAAGAGTAGAGGGGCAAGTTAGCAAATATAGCATACTTGTAAACAAATGTCTCATATTCTACTTCGTATACTGTTCGGTGCTGGGGGGGGGGAAGCAGAAGAAGGGGGGGGAGGGGGGATGCACAAGGAAGAGGGAGAGGGGTTCCTTCTTACCGATTTCACACCGAGTTTTGACCAGTCGCCCTCGTCCTGGAAAGCCAGATGTCAAACAAACAGGCAGTGAAAACACACATTAAGAATACTCTTCGTGCATGAACTGCACACAGATCCTTGACAGTCGTGTCTGTCTTGACAGCATAGGGAATAAATAGCATGCAGCTCGGCAAAAGAAGGGATAACAATCATTCCACATGAATCATATCGACGAGATACATATCGCATCGATCGCACTGCGAAGGCTAACAATTTCTTGCCCATGACACAACAGCAGGTCGTTTGTTGCACGGAATGATGTAACACCTGGCCTCCCCCTCATGGTCCACCTCCCCTTTCAACAAACTCGCACCCCCCCTCAGTTGAACTCATAACACGCATTTTGCCATTTACGCACACTGGCACTTTCTCAACTGAACTTGCTCAGAAAATTTGTAGGATACATCTACGAAAGTGCTTGTCTGAGTATGGCCCCAAAGGCCAAGCAAGTGTCAAGATGATTCATAGTAATTTCATGCCCAGTCCAATGCCAAAGCTAAGCCAAAGTTGAGTGGGAACCAACGGGCCTAGCTCAGTGGTGGTCCCCCCCATGAACTGTTGAAATATGAATCAGACCCAAGTTCGAGTCCAGATACAATCAGATGACCACCAGAATAAAATCGTTTTGAATTACCTGAGGTCAGTCAGTTCACTGATGTTATCTCAAGGCTGACACCCTTTTAAAATTAAAAAATAAAAATAAAAAAAGAGTAAGCAGCACGGAGTGAGGAGAATGGAGGGAGGACAGTTGAGTGAAGAGAGCAGCGACAAGGTCTGAAAGGGAAAGTCAAGTGACGGATCTCGAGGGGGAAAACTCCGAAAAAGTCGAGTGCAGAAAAACTTCAAAAAGAAAGAATCACTACCTCATTTACATAATACACAGCAGGCCACTCAATTGTAATAAAGTGCAAGGCACTGCCAAGTGAGCAAACCCGAGGGGAGAAAGCTGAAAGAGGACAGTCAAAGCGGCAACATTGGAGTGATCAAAATGGATGAAGCGGACCTCACATTCACACCATCAGCCTCTGCGATACACCCGGAAAAACGGACGAAAGAATGACTATGAAATAACGTTTCCTTTTAAACCACCAGTACCTTTCTGATATCTCAGCCACAGGCAGAAAAAAAGCCCCAAAATGGAAAACAGGACCGCCGATGCGATTTATCAACGGCAGCCCGATCCTGCTTGGCTTCCGCGTAGCGGTGAAAGGTACTGGTGGTTTAAGGAAAGAAAATATGTGCGCCCGGGTCGCCAAGGCTTTGTTTCATAAAACTGTTTCCGAGCATGACCCCTGGGGACAAGGGCAGAGCGGGGATCAAAAGACTTGATTTTCAAGCGGGGAAAGGTACTGGTGTTTTAAGGAAAGAAAAAATGTGCGCCCGAGCCGCCAAAGCTTGTTTTCGTGAAACTGTTTCCAGGCATGACCCCTGGGGACAAGGGCGGAGCCAGCACAAGGAGGGGGGGGGGGGGGGAATCAAAAGACTTGAGGAAAGAAATTTGTTGAGTAGAATTGCAATGCAAAGAACTTCTGGCTGACTGTCGCCTCAGAATTCCTTATGAAATCAAAACCCATTTGGATCCCCCCCCCCCCCCCTCCCCCTTACCGAACAACACAGGATAAAAAAGAGCCCAGATTTGGGTTGGCTGGGCAAGCACAGAAGGTGCCCACCTCCGAAAAAGACAAAACAGAAGTTACCACACTTTTAACCACACTTTTAACACACCCAGGTACCGACGCCCAGCTGGCCGGGAAAATTTTACCTACTGTCTTCGCCCTAATAGAACAGCCGGTCATTATAGCAGTATTTGGGGCAACTTTCAGTCTGGATACAGTGATAATTACCGGGCCTTCTATTCAGGTGACGACAGTAGGTTATTCTCACTTTTCTTGTCTTCTATTCCATTGAAACATGCATATAAAAAATATATATATATATATAAAATCAGAATAGGTAAACTACTAAACTTTGTAAGAGCATATACTTCTTCCTTCTTGTCTCTTTGAGGGAGAGGTCCAAGTTACCTGGACTTTTTATCCATGACCATCAACCTTTCGTAATGTACACCGCGCGGCCGAGGTCCCACTAGCAAAGAGGATGGGATTAAGCTCCTGAATCTGGACATGTTTTACGCAGAGATGCAGAAAACCAGTTCAATCCCGATTTTCGGCATCTTCCCAAAACCATGTCTATAGATTCAGTCATTCATGCAATCCAATCTTCTTTCCTCGTAGGACCTTCCCCCAAGGGCTCACCAACCTTTTAATTGTCATCCAACCTTTCATAAAAGCTTATCCCAATCTCCTCTGATCCGCTCCTCCTCGTGTTTACTTTCTCTCTTTTTTCACACTGATCTCTCAGCATCCATGTCCTTCGAAGCACAACTTCAGCTTTTTTATTGCCGGTGCTGTTGTGGTTGCCGTTTTTGGTAAACTGCCCAAAGAAAGTCGCACTCCGCACCTGATTAAGTAACCAAACATTTTTATTGCTGGTGCGAATATACACTGCAAACAATAACTGGATGGAGACAAGGGACAAGAGAGCCCTTTCAACCAACAATCGGCAAGTTCGGAATATCGAGTTTGCTACGGACTTATGGCTTTCCAAAAGTACACATAAAAATGAAAAAAGGAAAGAAAAAGGCAAATAAAACGAAAAAAAAGAAGCCGAGGAAGAAGAAGAAGACTACGGACCTGAAGGAGGCCACCCTTGACACTAATCTTTTGCCTCTCAGGAGGAACTCCGGTCAACGAATACAGCTGCATCTTGAACATTAATGGTGGCTGAGTTGTATCTATCTCCACGTCCCGCAGAAGCTCCTTCCCCCACTTTACATGAACTGTTTCACACGTTCAGGCACCATCCAAGGCAGGTTAAGAGAGAGAGAACACGCTCATGACAGGGCAGGGGCAGCAACCATCACAATAGCCAATCAGAAACCATCTATAACCCCAAAAACTCAAGATGCCAAAAGATGAAGCGCAAGGCATTCAACCCACCGGCTCCAAGGTAGGACAACTCCCTGGAATGGCAGATCCTCTCTCTCTCTCTCTCTCTCTCTCTCTCTCTCTCTCTCTGTTACAAATTATCACCACAACTTCCTCTATTCCGCCCAGATGAGTAGATCCAAAGTCACAGCAACTTTACCTATATTGCAGACAATGAAGCATGCTCGAGATGAGCCAATCCACCAATGAGACAGTTTTGCTTGTAAAGTCAATATCTATTCAGAACCTTACCTTTAAACAGGCAATGCAACAAGCTCGAGATAGGCCATCCCAACGGCAAAAAGAATACGAGACGCAGTACATTTGTTAGTATGCTACATCGTTTTCTTGATTATTTTTTCATCATCCAGCATTGGGAGGCCTCCCATGTTCTTTGTTTTTGCAGTTTCCCTCTTACTGTGCCTATCACGTACAAGGCTGGCCACGTTGATGATGGTTGAGCGCCAGCTGCCCATATCCCCGTGTGCCTTTACGGCCCACTTGCACGTTATAAAAGGAGGCAGAGTAAAGGGGTAATTATATTTTGTCTGTTCTCTCAACGACGCTCATTCATATGCAGTTACTCGTACACAAGGAGAGGGAGTAGACGACAGGGAGGAGGACAAGAGAAAATGAGAGAGAGAGAGAGATGTGTGTGTGTGTGTGTGCGTGTGTGTGTGTGTGTGTGTGTGTGTGTGTGTGTGTGTGTGCATGTATCACAGAAAATCCAACAAGGAACGTATACGCACTTCTCGGACAGACAGAACCCAACAAATTTGCAACTACATACATCCTAGGAAGTCCAAGTTGGGGTATGCACCAGTGCCTGAAACAGGCTCTTTTATAGGACTTGCACCATCTAACATAGTTGGACAGCATGAAATCAACCTGCAGCAGCTGCCTTGTGGAAGGGCCTCTTCAGAAGCCACCAGTTTGGTGGCCTGACTGCACATCCCAACATGTTATATGGATGTCGCTGGAACTAAACAGCACCCCACTTCCTTGACAGATGTGACTGGAGATAATGACCAGATTCGCTCACAAAGCGGATTTTCCGCTTGCTCTGTCGAACTCAACAAAATTTCACAACCAGGATGCTGCGCTGCATTGGAGGGTACACATACTTGGCAAGCGTGTGCGGCAGTGACACCCAATTTCTGCAATCGGGGGTCGGGATCTCATCCAATTTGTTACTCGTTGCCAAGTGGTGCAGTGAGCCCCCTATGTGCGATCCATGATGACTTTGTGATAGGCATTACCACCCCTATACCAATTGCTCAATACAAGTTCTCCTATATCACTTTGTTAGAGTCTATGTACGATCCACAGACTGACGCAGTTGACATAGGAGATCTTATATCGAGATTTCTAAGTATGCTGGAAGTAGAGCTCAACAAAGAAAAGACAAGAGTTATCACGTATTGTTTGTTCTGGATGGTTGTCCCAAGATACCCAAGCAATGCAGGCTGCCATCTTCCCCCCAATAGAACGTACTGTCATTATCACCTGTATATAGACTGAAAGTTGACCCAAATACAAGCACAATGACCGTACATGCCATTCAGGGGAAGACAGTAGAGGAACAACCTGCAGGAAGACATGCTGGGCACAGTGCATCAACTTGGACATCTCGAGGCCCGGCGCTTCGTGTGTGAGTGCACATTGCCTACGTTGCTGCGAAATTAACTGAATATCTGAAAACTGATAGACATTACCAGGAACAGACCAGGAACTTTGCCCAACATTGACTATAGAAGTTACCTGCATGGTGACTGGAAGTTATTCAGAAATTAACTATGGTTAACTGAAGGTTCACTACCTGTTCAGTGCAAGTTGCTTGCATGTGGAAGTTATTCAGAAATTAACTGTGGTTAACTGAAGGTTCACTACCTGTTCAGCGCAAGTTAGACCACCACTACCCCTGCCGTCCTAAATTCGTTTTTCCTGGCCTTACGGACTGGGTTCTTAGGGGGGCCGTCGACTGGCAGGCGCAGGCGGGTCCGGTCCAAAAATTTTAAGCGCAAACTTTGGCGATTTTTCACGCTCAGAAGAATTGCCGAAAATATCTGAAAATTTGAGATCCTGTAGATTAGGTTGTGGTCTTTCCAGGAAAAATATCAAAAAAATGAAAAAGAAAAAATTAGACCGTGAAATAAATGTTGCACCGTTCCGTCGCATTTTCCATTTTTGCCACTCTACCACGTCTGGGCCAACGGGAAAAGTACCCCAACTTTCACAATTTTCTGCGCTCAGAAGGATGACTCCACAACTCTGAAAATTTGAGGGTCCGCAGATTTTGTCGCGATCTTTATAGGAAAAATATTAAAAAATAATAATAAATCATTTTAACAGCAAAACAAATCGCGGGGGAAATTGAACGCATTTTCCAATTTTGCTGCTCCGCCAGTTCCCCCCACTGTGCTACCGGTAGTCCTCATGGACCTGTGCTACCAGTCCCTCCTAATTTATGACAGCGGGGGCAGTGGTGAGTTAACTGAAGGTTCACTAGATGTTCAGCGCAAGTTGCTTGCATGTTCAGTGCAAATTACCCGCCTGTTGACTGCAAGTTAACTGCAAGGTTACCTGCACATTGACTGGAAGTTATCCCGAATTTAACTGCAGTTAACTGGAGGTTCACTAGATGTTCAGCGCAACTTACCCGCATGTTGACTGGAAGTTATCCGGAAATTAACTGAAATTAACAGAAGTTTTTTACTGGGGGTTCACTAGCTGGAAGTTGACTGGAAATCAACAGGAATGCAACCACCGTTTTCACCCAAATAGAACGCCCGATCATTATCGCTGCATCTGGACCAAAAGTTGTGCCAAATACAGGTATAATGACCGGGCGTTCTATTCGGGTGAAGACAGTAGCACCAAAACTGGCTAGGAGTTCTCTGCAAATGCACTAAGAAGCGCCTCCAGGACATCTGTTAACATCGGAACAATATACAGAAAATTATCATAGCCCCTGCACAAAGGATGACACACATAAATTGAGAACTGGTCCATTTTTTTTCGCCGCACATCGAAAGGGGGTTGGGTTAATATCCCCTAACGGGGTTGGTGAGCTCCACAGATGCCGACGGGGGCCGTGGGGAGGGTTCTCTTTCCTTCTTGACAACCCACCCATCCTGGAATCGGATCAACCTGAGATAGGGTGCAGTTCACCTCTTTTTTTGAACAGGCACATGGCCTACCGGTATGTCAGTCTGGGGCCTGGCCTTGGTCCCAGAGTGGCAAAAAATGGAAATGTGCCGAATTGGGGCAGCGATTATTTGACGGGCAAAATGATTTTATTTTATTTTTCCTGATATTTCTCCTACAAAGATCACGACCTAATTCACGACCTAATCTACAGACCCCAAGGAAGTGTAGGGAAAAGGGGATTAAGAAAGGTAAGGGACAGAGTAGGGGTTTTGCTACCGTCTTCACCCGAATAGAACGCCCTGTCATTATAACTGTATTTGGGGCAACTTTCTAAAAGGATCCTTCCTACTGCGGAAATTAGCAACCGAGCTCGCGTCAAATAACTATTGCACCTGTGCGCCCTTACTTCAGCCCCCACGTCACTGTATCCTCACAACTTGTCACACGCACACTCACTGGATATCCCTGGATATCCCTGGATATCCCACGCGCACACACACTCTCGCTGTACACGAATACACACACACACTGAACTCAACTTCTAAGCTGCAGCGGCTATGGCCGCTCTACTACTTCTGGCTATGGACGAACTATCTTCCTTCAGCCCACTTCGACCTTGAGCATCTGCAGACCACCTTGCACAAGACGCACTGGCAGCGCTTCCGCATGGCTTGCAGCAGAATGAATGAGTTGCTGGACACTGCCTCTTGATTTGTACTTCTGTTGGCCGCAGCTCTGCCCCTTTCCACCAGGCCCTTGGTGCACACAGTCCCACACGGTACTTGCTTGACTGGACTGAGTGTGACTGGGACCGGTACCGCAGACTGCATGGGGTTGCACTGCCGACTCAACGCAGTTGGACTTACGAGTTGCCTACAGACCTCTACCCTAGCAGTTTCGACCTCTACACAGCTGCAATCCCTACTTGACAGATCTACAGATCGAATCCCTACAGCTACAGGAGCCTACAACAAAGCGAAGTCACTACTAAAACACAGGTCGCGGGCTCAAAACACACAGGGGTCTACTCGATACTGTACACGGGTGCAGGTAAGGTCTAGGGATCGAACCCTGGGATCTGCATCTGCTTCTGCAAAGGTGAAAACCGTTTCACCTTGCTTTTTCCCCCCAAAAATATATATATAAATCGTCACAAACAGAAATGGACCCTCGTATTTTTAGAATTTTCTTTGAATTCTTCTGAGCACGAAAAATCACAGAAGTTGCCGTACTACTTCTAGCCACGCATGGTAGTGCAATGACTTGCTGTTTCTGGTCGCCTGCTGGTCGCCTGTAGCCTCTCTCTGTCGAGGCTGTACCATAGGTAGGACAGATTCATAATTTTGTTTGGCTGAGGGCTAACCGAGTGACCTGCCTGTAAGGAAAATTTGTGAGGGACATATCTGTAAATACGGGAAAATACAGGCCCGTACTAACTGAATTTTCCAACAGCTATCCTAGCTGCGAATAGCAGACCCGGGCTACCCCTAGGACCGACAGGCCCTAAAGGGCTAAGCTGATAGACGGTCCTATAGCCTATAGCCCGGTTGTGAGAGCCGCTAGAGGCCGAAACAGAAACGGTACCGGTCGGTCAGTCAGTCCGGTCTAGGTCGAGTCTAGGCTAGAGTAGACTATAGATAGGTTGGGCACATCGGTTCAGGGCTTTTGGCAGTTGGTACCGAGTACATCGCTGCTGCGCTACGTGTGAACCGGAAGTGGTGACGGCTCAGCATTGTGGGAGACAGACATAGCCAGACCTCCGGAGCGCCGGCCATAGCTGGGACCTGCGCTGTACTCTGTCAGCACGCGGGGCTGAACAGAGGTCTGGGCTAGTGAGGTCTGCTGGAGGCGTGAGAAGTTGATGCCCTGCTTGACCCTCCTCCGGAGTGGGGTCACAGGGTTGTGGCGCTGCAGCCATAGCTGCAGCTTCCTCCTCAGAGGTAATCTTGTCAGGATTTGGTGGTGCTGCTGCAGACTTCCACCCAGGAAGTCTTCCGACACTTCGTCATTATCAGATACTGTGGTGCTGGTCTTCTTCTTCATCCTCTGAGTGGCGCTTGGCCTCAGAGGCCTGTTTCAAGCTGGCGCTGCCCTCTGGAGGCAGTAATTCGGTGGCGCTTGATGTTTCAGGGGCTCAGGGGTATTGCGAGTGGTTACTCAGGGTTGGGGAGTGGAGCGCTGCTCAGAAAAAGCAGCGCACTGTAGGTCTGAAGTTATTCTGACAATTCGAGACTCCGAGTTTAATCAACAGCGTGATACTGGGTTTGGACTATCATCGTTTCATTGTTTCCTGAATGTGATCTACTCGGCTTTCCTTTATGACTGGTTGTGAGTATTGAGTGGGGTGAATTGCACTTTCAGTGTACCCTGTCATATCACCTGGTCAAGTTCCGCTGTGTTTATCTCTCCCTGTGTGGTGTGATACTCCTATCCTCTCCCCTTCCTTCTGTGTATGTATGGGCATACTGGAAGTCTATGTGAGTGAGTGTTGGTCTTCAGACAACGGACAACCAGAATCATAACAGTAGAGTGGCAAAAATGGAAATGCGTCAAACCGATACGGCGCTTATGTCACAGGCAAAAAAGAGAAGGAAACAAAAAGGATATCAATTCATTTTTTATCTTCTTACTTACAACTCCCCCTGTTCAACCTCTTGCGTACAACGCCGCCCTATATTTCTGATATTTTTCCTGGAAAGATCACGACCTAATCTACGTACCCACAAATTTTAGAATTTTCTGTGAATTCTTCTGAGCACGAAAAATCGCCGAAGTCGCTGGACCAGGCCTGCCGGTTGGCCGCCACTTTTTTTTTTTTTAATCAAGTTGGACAATCTCCATCGTTGGTTCTTTGTCTTTCCTTTGACGATTCCACTAGTTCCGGTGGAAGTCAAACAGCCGATGGAGCTGCTAACGAACAGATGCACATATCATTAGTTCCAATCCTGATGGACTCAGCAACTGCTACTGCACAGATCATTAGTTCGAATCCTCTTGGACTCAGAAGATGCAACAATAGGATCAGGAGTCTCCCCTCCAACCCCTCCTCTTCCTCCCCCCACCCAAAAAAAAACAATCAGACGGTCCCCTTTACTCCCTCCTCCCCCCCTAAGTGAAACGCGCTTTTTTTTATAACCTGGATGTCCGCATGTGATGACAATGCAATGAGCGCGTAGCGTTGGCCTCGCTATCTTCTTCTTCTTCTGCGCGTAGCGCTGGCCTCGCTATCTTCTTCTTCTTCTGCGCGTAGCGCTGGCCTCGCTATCTTCCATTCTTCCATTATCCATTGTTCTTCTTCTTAATGATGGGAATAAGCGAAGAGGAAGCAGAATAGTGATAAAACAGGCGCCAGCAACTCTCTCGTGCATGCTTCAAAGATGGTCGTTACTACAGCATTGAGCAACAAAGGCCCATATTGCCCCCCTACCCCTTTCGGCCAGGTAATGTACCCGACAGTCCTCAGGGGCCTCCTCCCCAGATCCGCCTTGCGGCTCTAGCTGCTCCGCGAGGCGAGGACTCACTTTCACGGGTTAAGAGAAACGGAAAGAGAGAGAGAGAGAGAAAGAGAAAGAGAGAGATAGAGAAAGAGAGAAAGAAAGAGAGAGAGAAAGAGAGAGAGAGGGGGGGGAGGAGCGAGAGAGAGAGAATGGCTGCCGTCGTTCTCCATTCTTCTCGAAATCTCAGTAGCGCACGCGCTCCCCTGCTGCAATTGCACACATTCCTATTCCGGAAAAACACAAGCCTCTTGTCTCTTCAGTAGCGCACACATTCCCCCGAACACAGCGCCTCCCGCGTTCAAAACGAGTGCCCTCCTTGTCCCCCCCGGAGTCGGATCCCTACAGACACTACCCGGTCCCGTCTTGCCCCGAACACAGCCCACCGTCATCGCGACTGTATAGAAGCGCCAAAATAGCTTGTATACATTTTCCCGATCCGGGTGCCTTGTGTTCGGGGGAAGCAGCTAGAAGACGAAGAAGGAGAAGATGGCCGCTATAGGAGTCGCAGCGCGATGATGAAACCTTCATCGCTGGATTAACAAGGGTTGACGACAACAAAATTTACTGTAATAGCAACCAAGCAGAGCGGTCATCCATTCATGGACATGGCCTCATTAATCAAGCATGCAGAGATGAAACACGACTGACAAAAAAACAAAAAAAAAAGATCACGTGACACACCCCCTTTCCCCCCCCCCCCCCCCCCAAACACACACACACAGAGCAGGGGCTTTCATGGATGTATCCCGTGAGAAATTCCTCCCAGCGTTGGACCTGTCTCTTATACACATCTAGATGTGTATAAGAGACAGCCCCAATACACACGAAATCTGTGGAAAACGACTGAGCGCCCCTCCTACAGACAAGGGAGATTACATACGAGCGAGGGACCGAGTTCTATTCGGGCCTCGCTCAACCACTCGACGAATGTGCAAAATGAGAATGAATCTTCCGCTAGAACATGGAAACATACACCGCCATAGTTTTTCGTCGTTCGTGCATGTGGTGAGTGGTGGAGCGAGAGTAGTTAATGAAAAAAGGAGTTGGGGGAAAAAAGGGAAAAAAAAAAAAAAAAAAGGTAATTCTGTAAACTGAAGTAACAAAAATGATTTATTTACTAATACTTACGTATTAAAAAAAAAACACAGCAGCAGTGTTAAAACTACTCCTCGGTCTGATTTGCGTGCTCATGCCTGGTTGGTGGCCAGATGAACCCCCTCAAACCCCCTCAAATCCGATCGAATTAACAACGCAACCCCCTCAAATCCGATCGAATTAACAACGCAACCCCCTCAAATGCCCTTGTTGAAAAGCCACATACATCATTTGATGTACACATATATCATTTAATGTACACATAAATATATCATTTAATGTACACATAATATAATCAATCACGCCCAAATGCTAGCTAAGATCATGCACAAATACTTCATTGAACAGACAATCACCGTAAAATAATTTGTATTGCATTTCAATTGCATATCATCCATATGATCCGATCTCAAGAATCGAACACCCGGCCTCGCACATGGGAGTTGTTGCACACTCAACCAGTGGTTTTATAACTTTTATTGAACCAATTTTTTAATAAACACTTTATGGGAAAAAAAAAATGCAATTCGAAGTTTATAACTTTATTTTTGTACATAACCTATATTTTTTTGAGATTTTTTGGACTTTTCTTTTTTTTTTTGCGGGGAGTTGCTATGGTCCTTGCACAGCCGGGCCGCCCGGGCAAACAAGGTGACCCGGGCGGCACGGCTAATAGCCTACATTCTCACTAAATGCTTTTTACTTCTTCATAAATTTAATAATCATTTGCGTATTTGCGTACGTTTCGTAACTTCACGGAAATCATTACAGGGACAGGGACAGCTATGGCTCAGGTGCCAAGTGCCACTACTGCCAGCAGCGATAAGTTTCCTTAGAGCCTGAATCTGGACGTGTTTGTGGAGAAGTGCGGAAATCGCGTTAGAGTTTCCTCCACCGCACGTCTCCACAAACACGTCCAGATTCAGGCGCTACGGAATCCTAAGGCTGCTACTGGGACTTGGCTCCCAGGTCAAAGACAGCTATGGCTATGGCTCCGAACCTTTCTAACCGATCAAAATGCGTCGGGGAATGTGCGCGTAAGCTGAGATTAGCATGCGCGGCTATGCATTGAAGAGCTTTCGAAGCGTGTACGAAGAGATTAGTTGGCCCCTGTCTCCCCACTATTCTTTTTTTTTTTCTCTTTTTTTTCTTTTTTTTTTTTTCCCTTTTTTTTTTTTTTTTTTTTTTTTTGGGCGTCGGCCTTCAGTTCAGTTGGTACACAGCCAGGAACTGTTGCAATACAGACCCCCAAGTTCGAATCCTTTCGTTTTTTAAAGGCTGCTACTGCAATACAGACCCAAGTGTCTTTTCTTTTTTGTTTTTTCTTGGTCTTTTCTTTTTTTTCTGATGACCAGAAATAATTCAAATAAATCATTCCAAACCTTCCGTTTTTCTTTCTTTACCCCCAAACTACGCCAATTACGCTTTTCAGCCCCCCCCCCAAGTTCGAGTCCGTACGCTTCGACAGTTGTCACGATTATTTTTTACCACCGAAAATAGAAAAAGAGATTTTTTTACCCGAAGCTTTGGCCGACTTGATTCTTTTACAACGCTCGCATGTCAACCTGCGCAAATTATGTTGGTCCCAAAAAAAAAAAAAAAAAAAAAAGGAGGTCCGCTTCAAGCAGTTTTGACATAATTACAGTATTTTTTATTTAACCGAAGCTCCCGCAGCTGTCATGTTTGTTTTTTTTTTTCGGACTTCTTTTTTTTTTTCCCAATGCATGTGGACTCGAGTCGCTCTACGTGTGATGCTAGGAGTCATGTCCATGCATGTGGTTCTCCTCTCCGCTACCCTCCCCCCCCCCCCCCCCCAAAGCATGAGGAGTTTTGTGGACTTGCGCCGCGCTACGTGTGACATTTAAACTATTCGGTACTAATCGCACAATTGGACCGCAACTGCTGTTCAGATTCCATGAGGCATTCAAAATAATAATAATAATATAATAGTAAAAATAATAATATAATAGTAATAATAATAATAATAATATAATCAGGGTTACCAGCCCGTACGTACGGAGGTCCCCGGGCAGACCTCCGTACGTACGGGCGTTCGGGTCCCGTACGGGGTCCGAACCCGACGGCGTTCGGCCCCCGCCAAAAATTATTTCGAGGCCTAAAAATAATTATTTTTTTCTGATTTTTTTTTTGTGAGTTCTCTATGACGTGAGGTACATGCCTGGAAATTTTCAAGTCATTTGGCTAAGCCCAATAAGAATTAAAAATCGTCAAAGATGGCGGTGTCAAAACGTGCTCGCCCACGTATTTTTTCACTTTTTACTTTTTGTTTTCACTTTAGTTCGGGGTCTAAACAATTTTATTATTTTTTGAAACGTTTTTAGTGGATTTTGTATTGTGTGAAGTACACAACTGTAAATTTTCAGGGCATTTAGCCATGCCCAAAAAAATGAAAAATCGCCAAAGATGGCGGTGTCGAAAACATGCTAGCGCACTCACTAAATTTAATTCTCTTTTTATTTATTTTTATTATTAGTATTTATTTTCCGTATTTTATTTTTATTTCAAATTTGGTAAGGAATTCGGATGTAATGCTCAGGCAAATATTGTTTCATTTATTTTTCTCCATAACATATCTTTTTTTCAGATTTTTTTGATGACTTTTTTTTTTTTTTTTTTGGGGGGGCGGGGTTTCCGCGTTCGGCCCGAACGGCCGAACGCGTCCCCAAGGGGTCCCATACGTTCGGGCGTTCGGATTCGGGCGTTCGGCCCGTCCCGAACGCCGGTTACCCTGAATATAATAATAATAATAATAATAATAATAATAATAATAATAATAATTTTGCAGCTCAAAGAAAGAAGGGGGAAATTAAAATTAAAAATAATAATAATAATTTCGCAACGAGTTTGACCCGAAATGTTTTCTTTGCGTCCTGTTGAGAAGGGCATGTGCACACAAAAAAACAAATCGACTGAATTTGGGCGAAGTTTAAGAGTTGCCGACATCAGTTCCCTGAGTGAACTTTATCCTCGCGAGAACGAACCCTAACTGCGGATCCCTGAGAGCACTTTATGAGCGCGAATTAAAATTAAAATTAAATTAAATTAAAAAAACACACTTGACGAGCAGAATTGGAATTGAATTCTTTTTTATTCAAGTTAGTTAATTGTAAGTTGTAAATAACATTTTTCAAGATTTTTTAAAAATAGGTACACATGCCTAAATTACCACACACTTGAATTCTTAATTCTCCCCATTTTTTTATTGTTTTCAATGATTTTGAATATTTATTTAATTACATACGTCTACTTAGGTATTAGGGTTTTCGACAAATTTCTGAGCGCAAAGAGAAACCCTACCTTGGCAAGCGCCGCCACACTTGTTGCAGAAAACAAGGGGGGAAAAAAGAAAAAAAACTCAGTACCCCACCGTGGTCTGGGCCCTTGTAGTCCTCATCAGACTCTGCCCGCTCGTGGACAAATACTATATTATAACCAACCAAAATCTATTTATGAGTCATCTTTCCCTCTTGTTATGAGAGATTCGAACGCCCTACCTCACGACAACCGCCATCGCCAATCATATTCTCGCTCGCCCATTCCTTGCCAGTCACTGCGCCGCCGAAACGATTCTCTCTCTCTCTCTCTCTCTCTCTCTCTCTCTCTCTGTCTCTCTACCTATTTATCTATCTCGTCGCGCGCGCGCTGGCGATTCATCTTCCTTCTTCTCCCATCCCCGCAACACGATTCTCTCTCTCTCTCTCTCTCTCTCATCAGGCGATACATCTTCTTCTCCCATCCCCGCAACATAAGAATCGAAGCTCGCGCGCTGGCAGAGATTCAATGTCTCAGCCAATAAGCGAACCCTAGCAGGATATACCATCCCTCCACCGCAAAGGAGTGCGAGATGTGGTAGTAGTATATCCTCTCTTCCCAGCGAATGCACACGAGCACATGAGGGGAGAGAGACACAGGGTGTAGGGGTAGTATCTCCTCCTAGGGTTCGCTTGTTGGCTAAGACATTGAATCTCTGCCAGCACGTTAGCAAACGTTGCCGGGTTGGGAGGATAAGAAAGCAATGTATCGCCCAATGAGAGAGAGAGACAATCTAGATTTCCTCATCAGATGATGATGAAAAGATCGTGCGCGTGCGCGCATGCGCGCGCGCGCGAGAGAGAGAGAGAGAGTCTAGTTCTCATCACCTGGACACAGTTCTCACCAACTCGCCGCAGGGATCGTCAGGATTTGTTTTTTGCATATTTTTTATGTTTTTTTTTTTCGCAAAATTCACATTTTCCCTCCGCCGCAGGGAAGCAGAGAAAAACTCCACATGAGGGATCCCCTGAATCTGGACGTGTTTTTAACCACACGAGGGATCGTCAGGATGTTCACTCCACACGATCAATCAATCAGTCAATGAATCAATTAGTATTACTGTCTACAACCGAATAGAATGCCCAGTGATTATATAACCGTATGTGGTGCAGCTTTCAGTCTCGATACAGTCACAGCGAGAACTGTATCTGGTGCAACTTTCAGTCTCTATACAATCACAGCAATAATGACCGCGAGCTTTCACATGATCAATCAATCAATCAATCAATCAATCAATCAATCAAGGACTCAATCAAGGACTCAAATTGCATTATTACCTGTCTACACCCGAATAGAATCTTGTACACATTTATCAGAAAAAAATAAAAAATCCTGTATATGGAGCAACTTTCAGTCTCCATACAGCAATAATGACCGGGCGTGTTTTATTCGGGTGAAGACGATAGCCGACTGACTTCTGAGATGAGAAAAGAAGATCCACCGCTCCTCACAGCACAGCAAATCTTTTTTTTTTTTTTTTTTCCCACACAGCAAATCTCGTTTTATTTTGTTCCCACAGCGTTCTATTCGGGATAAGGAGTGGGATAAGGATAACGAGTGGTGGATAAGGAGTGGGAAAAGGATAACGAGTGGTGGATAAGGAGTGGGGTAGAGATGGTTTTTCCGTGTACCCAAAAAAAAAAAAAAAAAAAGGATAACGATCGGATAAGCTGTAGAGATTGGTCGAGGTGTGTTGTTGTCGATGCAAGTAAGAGAGTTCTACGGCCTTTACAGAATGCATCTGACTGAAAGTAAGGCCAGATTCATTCCAAATTCAGCGTGTGAGCATATCGTCTCTCTCATAAGCTTCTCGCGGCCATCCAGCGATGATTAAGTAGGTCATTAAGCAGGTAATTAAGTAAGTAATTAAGTAGGTAATTAAGTAGGTAATTTAGCAGGCAATTAAGTGCGTAATTAAGTGCGTAATTAAGTGCGTACTTAAGTAATTAGAAAGGTAATTAAAACGGTACTTAAGAACGTGACTGAGTAGCTAATCACGAGTGTAATTAATTAATTAATTAATTAATTAGGAATCTAACGACAGAGATACCGAAGTAATTCATTAGTAAATTACTAACTCATTTTAATTGAGTACGTGGGCAAGTGAGCATGCCTAAGTAATTACTTGCGGAGGGAAATAAGAGAAAACCCTTCGACATAGAATTGCGATTAGGTTAAGAATTGCTCCCGTTTAAAATAAAAATAAGATAAAAAAGAGAACTCGAACCTGGTCCTAAAAACAGACCATGTTCACGGCAGAAGACGCACAAAACAACCTCGGTCACCAGGACACAACTGGACTGAATTCAACACCACTCGCTTCCTCAACCAAGAACGTCTCCCAACTCAAGATCTGTACTGCACGTTTCTTATCCCGAATTACGACCACATTCAGTCTAGGTAATCCCCCCGTGAGCAGCTGCAAATTCCCTCGACCCCATCAGCAGCTGCCGCTCCTACAATTCTTTCCCTTGCAAGTCTCTCAGACAATTACTCCCCTCCGTCTGTCTCTCAGTTCCTATAGCTTAGTCGCTTGCTTTCTCCCACCTCCCGCCTTTCAGCGCGTAGCTGCTTGCTTTCGAAATCACTAGAAGTTAATATACCTCACATACTTCAAAAAAAAAAGAAAAAAAAAAAAAAATCACATACATGGTGTATAGCGACTTACAGTAGTATTAAAGTTGAAAAAAAGTTAATACTAACTTCATAACAGCATATTCCAATTCTTTTTTTTTTGGAAACAAAAAAAAAAAAAGAGGAAAGGATTCCATGTCTCACCTTTCAGCGAAGAGACCGCACGCTTCTCTGACGATTCGCTCCTCCTGTCCACCTCCATGTTGACCCCCTCCCTCTCGATCAATCGCCCTTGGTATTAGAGTCCCCCCCCCCCCCCCCCCCCCCCCCCCCCCCCCCCCCCCCCCCCCCCCCCTCCCTCTCTCTCTCTCTCTCTCTCTCTCTCTCTCTCTCTCTCTCTCTCGCTCGCTCGCTCGCTCGCTCGCTCGCTCGCTCGCTCTCTAGCCGTTCCTGAGGGGGGATAAGGGACCACCTTCTTCTGCCCCTGTCCTTGCTTGAAAAGCCGACACAGTAAGATATGGGTGACCAACGAGTATGAACCACGTTTCCTTAACCTTTCCTCTCTGCTGAGAGACCGATTGATGATGATTGGTTCGGGCTCTTGATTAATTACTTCACATGGCCGATGTAACACCACCTACCTTGCTTTCCCTTTCCTACCCGTCTTTCCTTTCTTGTCTTTTCTGTTCTTTTCTGTTCTTTTCTTTTCCTTCCCTTGCTTTCCTTCCCGCCACTCCCGATCTGCTTCGCTGATTGTTCGCCGATTCTCTTTCGATTCAACGTTAAAACGATTTGTTTGATGATTATAGCGCCTTCATACGATTCAGTTTGATCGCGAGACAGACAGAATAGCTGACGCGGACGACACTTGGAATTGGAACTTCCATCGAACAACCGCGCGCTACGTACTGCCCTCCCTCCTGGTACCGGTAGAAAGACGCCGCACTACGCGCCAGATATGAAAAGTAGAAAAATAGAGAATGGTATGTATGTACTATGTAGAACGCGGAAGGATACACGCGCCATTCTTTTTGTCTTTTCACATTTGGATTGGAGAGTGGCGCGGCAAGGCTTTTGATGGTAATCCTTGGATTGTTCGGCTTTTGAGGCCTGTATGTAAGCAGATTTTATTTTTATTTTTTTGTTCAAGTTCCAGGGTTGCCGAGTATCAGGGCAGTGGTCCGGAATTGGCCAAGTTTTGGCCAATTTTGTTTGTCCCTACATACAACTCCCAACGCCTGCACCTACCAGTAGCGTGGGTAACGGTCCCCGTGCTTCATTTTCCGGGTTGTTCGCATTTCCGGGTTGTTCGCAGCCCTAAGGCTGCTGTGTCAAGGTGGCACATTTTCGACGACGGGGGACTGGCGCACAAGTGGGTTCAAACGGGGTGAAAGTTGTTGGGAGATCGTCGTAGGAACGCAGCCCTAAAGTAGCCAAATCAATGAGACTAAGAGCTAACACAAAAGAGAGAGAGAGAGAGAGAGAGAGAGAGAGAGAGAGAGTTTTGTTCCATTTATTGTTATGAGTGTGAGAGAGAAAGAAATAGAGAGAGAGGGAGGGGAGGGCCTACCAGAGAGAGAGAGAGAGAGGGAGGGAGAGAGAGAGAGAGTTTTGTTCCATTTATTGCTATGAGTGTGAGAGAGAGAAAGAAATAGAGAGAGAGGGAGGAGGGGGGCCTACCAGAGAGAGAGAGAGAGAGTTTTGTTCCGTTTGTTGATACGAGTGAGAGAGAGAAAGAGAGACAGAGAGAGAGAGAGAGAAAGAGAGAGACTGAATGGCAAAATTGAAATATGGGTCAAATTGCGGCCGCGATCTATTTTGCAGTTGGAATAATTTTTTATTTTTTTTTTAGCGTTTTTTCTGGAAAGATCACAACGAAATCTACGAGTACTCCAATTTTCAGGTTTTTTCACTCATTCTTCTGAGCGTGAAAACTCACTGAATTTGCAGCCCTTAGGCTGCGGTATAGTGGGCTTCGGCGTCTGTGTCAAGGTGTCGCATTTTTGGCGGCGGGCGACCAGGACGCAAGTGGGTTTTTCGGGGGCAAAAAAAATTGGGGGACCGGTCCTTGGCAAAATTGCGGACTACCTACAGCTAGCTCTGGTAGAACCGGGACTTTTGGAAAAACGAAGGACCGGTCCTCGGGTGGAAGTGGACCCCAAAAAGAAGTGGGGGCATTGGACCGGTCCTCGGGTAGAAGCGGACCCCAAAAAGAAGTGAGGGCATGTAATCTGCAAAAGGGCCCTCGGGCCCAGGCGTTGATCCCCGTCTTCTCAAAACATGGAGGTCAGGCACAACGAAACAAGCGTTTTGCAAGAGGCAACTTTGACAATTTTTTGTGCTCATACGAACATGCACAAAAATCTGAAATTTTGAGAATCCATAGATGAGGTCGTGTTCTTTCCAAAAATAATAATAGAACATTTACAAAAAATCATTTAGACTGCGAAATAATTGTCGCGCCGATTCAGCACATTTTCCATTTTTGCCACTCAGCCATGCCTGGGCCAACTAAAAAAGTACTCCAAATTCAGTGAGTTTTCGCGCTCAGAAGAATGCGTGAAAAAACATGAAAATTGGAGTACTCGTGAATTTTGTTGTGATCTTTCCAGGACAAACACTACATAAATTTTAAAAAATCATTCCAACTGCGAAATAGATTGCGGCCGCAATTTGACTCATATGTCAATTTTGCCATTCAATCTTTTTTTTTTTTTCTCTCTCTCTCTCTCTCTCTCTCTCTCTCTCT
>BFEA01000105.1:1653003-1667222 GCA_003427395.1 Chara braunii | reverse complement strand
GAGAGAGAGAGAGAGAGAGAGAGAGAGAGAGAGAGAGAGAGAGAGAGAGAGAGAGAGAGAGAGAGAGAGAGAGGGAGCTCATAGGCCATGCGCCTGTATCAGGCGCCTTATTCTGCCCAGATACAGGTGCAGGCAAAGGGGGGGAGACCCCTCTGAGCTTGACTCTAGTTCGACACTATGAAATGACTGTGTAAGGGGGGAGCTGCTCGTTTCATAAAACAAGTTGCCCCTGCCCAGGAAAACGAGGGGGGGGAACATAGTAAAAAAAAAAAAAGAGAAGAAAAGAAAAGAAAAGAAGAGAAAGGGGGAGGAGAAATGTCACGGCCGCGAACATGGTCGTGGTCGTAGGCCAGGTTCAGGGCTTGGAAGCCTCTGGATGTAGAGGTGACAACAACTGAACAGACTGTTGCAAATGGTTGGGTTCAGCCATTTGCAACTGCCTCTGGCTGGGGGTGGCAGCCGGGTGCATTGCCAAAGCCTGGGACTTGATGTTCCTAGTGGAACATCAAGATTCCCAGCCCTTGATCGAAGTTCAAATCGAGGTTCAGGCTCAACCCCGTTTTTTTTTGGCTGAGCCTCGAGTGGCTGACCACCACTCCAGCCCAGCTATAAAAGCAGGGCTGGCAAGCAGCATCCTCACTCAGTTGAGGTGCTGCCCACATTCTGACAGAGTGTGGAGTGGAGATCAGCATTATGCTGCCGGAGTGCTAAGGGGCAGTGAGTGAGAGGTGGAGTGGAGTGGAAGTCTGCAGTGAGACGAGAAGGGAAAGGCTGCCATGGCCACCGTGCTGTGTGGTGCCAATGGGAGGTGTTGCTGTTCGTGGCAGGTCTTCAGCAAGCGGTGCAGGGGAGACCCTGCCCGTTTTGCACGGCGGCCGCAGGTCTTCGGCAAGCGGTGCAGGAGAGACTCTGCCCGTTTTGCACAGCGGCAGTAGTGTATTTTGGGTGGTGGTGCGACAACGCTGCCTGTTTTTTGGGGCGACAAGGCATTGACACAGGGGAAGTGTCGTCGAAGTGGCGGCGTGTTTTTTTGAGTTAGTGCTGGCGTTATGATGTCCACATAAAGCGGCGGCAACGCGTTGACGCTGGTGATGTGACGGTGACGCTAGTGTTGATTGGTGGCAGCATTAACGACAGTAGTGCGTGGGACTGCTCGAGTTGTTTTGATTGTGAGGGACATTTTGTGGTAGCGTGCTCTGGTATTGACGGCAACAACATGGTGGTGCGGTTGGTGTGACAGCGACGCTGAGATGCCGTCAAATTATTGGGAGGTGATTGTGTGTTGAGAGAGTGAAACACTTTGCTGACGGCTCGTTGTGATAGTTTTCTCATCTGAAGACAATAGTTTATACGGTTTTCTTGAGTGAGCCGTCCATCAACTTCACTGGAGGTCAGTTATTGACTCAAACCCCTTCACACCCATGTGAACCCACACTTGCTTGACCCTATTCTTTGAATGTTCACTGAAAAGGTAGAGGAAATGTGTATTTGCGCGTGTGAATGAAGGTCTGATGTGAGTTTCAACTTGCATTATTGTCTTTTGGACTTGCTGTTTGGCCTGATGTGCAGGTAGGTAGAAGGATGCCTGAAAAAATAGAACCTATTCATGTTAATGAAAGTGAATAGACGGATGATTGTTTTCTATTTCTCGCTTGCATGCATGCTGAAGGGAAATACAAATGCAAACACTTAGTATTTTCTCTATTCTATTTAAGGCATAATGTAAAATTTGCATATGGACAACCAGTAGACGATGAAAAAAAATTTGATCACACAAAGAAGAAGAAATCAATTTGATATAGATTTTTTTTTTTGAGGCTACCCATTCTTTCTCGAATGACCCTCCCTGTCTATGCCCGTCTGTTTGAATGATTTCCTCTTCTGTGATCTCTTTTTTCGTTTAAGTTACCCTTTACGTTAGGCGACGAGGGATCGTTTTGCCCGCTGTGGTAGACGTTTTTCCCTTCCCTAGGAGGCATCTAAGGCGGGGGTTCGTTCCGTTAGGAGTCGACCCTGCTATCGACTCGGAGTAGACCGCTTATGCCGGAGGGGGATACCATGCTGTTGTGGTGGAGTCAACCCGATTTCTGAGATCCGAGGTTCGCTCGGGCGAAGACGAGGGGTATCCCAGAGCACTTCCTAGGGAAAGGACATGCCCGATTCATGGAAGGACCTTAAGTTTCTTGACGCTTCGCGTTAAGGCGAGCTGCCATAGCATACCCCTGTAGTGGCCGTTTTAGGAGCCACTGGCGTATGAGGAACTGACGCCGGAAGAAACCCAATTCGTGTAATTACTAGTCTTGGATGAAGTGCAAGAGGGCACTACCTTCGCGGATAGGTGTGCACCATAAGAAGTGCAAACCTGGGGAAGTTTAGATAGGTTGATAGGAAATAGCGACTAAAGCAATTATGCTTTGAAGATTCTTCTGATGAAGATGAATAGTTCATCATTCGTGGGATGAAAAGAGTCATTATTGCCGAAAAGGACAAGGCAACCAACGAAATTTGAGAGCGGATCCCCGTTTTCGGCGGGGTAACCAGTGTATCGGTTGTCCCAATCGGCCGCTAATCTGCATAGTGGTCGCAGGATTACTTGCAGATGTCATTCACACCAAAGTTAGAAAGGTAATGAAGTCATCATTAAAGCAATGGTATCCTAGCTTTACTTAAAAATTGAGAGTTGTCTGCGTTTCTTTTCTAGCAGTCAGTATGGGGCGGAATGAAAGAACTTGGCAACGCATCTCATCAAGTCGAAAAGTTGTGTCAGCCCAGCCTTTTGGCAGGCAGAGTGGAGATATTTTGGTCAGACGCCATTTGAGCGTCGGTATACATGTTAATCATGCTTTTATCCTTTTGTTGATAAGTGTTATTTGAAGTCGAGTCAACTTATGTTGGCTCATCGTTGGATGGCAAGTCAAGTCGACCTATGTCGACTCGTTCTGAATGAGTGGTATGCATGTTGAATTGTATTATGGATGAATCGATTTCAGAAGATAAGTCAACTTACATCGACATGAGTCTTCTTCATTTGAAAGTGTTTTGTCTGAGTAACTCTTGATTGTCTTTGAAAGAAGGGACTAGGATCGCTTGAAGTTTTCCTTACGCTTGGAATATCACATCCTAGTCGAACGACGTATGTTCCAATTCCTGGGAGATCAGCCCCCCAGGGACGGACGACGTTCGGGTCCACTTTGGCGTTCAACCATGCATATCTATACTACACCGAACGAGCAAACGACCTCGGTCGGCCTACCTTTGCAATTGCATTATAGAAGCCTTCGCACGTGGGCCGATAGCTCGACGGGGATAAGCCCCTAAGGGTGGTGACAGCCCCTTAGGGAAGGTAAGTTGTGCCCCGCGGGAACCTATCCTGTCGTAGGGGACCGTGAGATGTACGGCTGACGCACTTGGCCGGAGCGGCGAAGGGTCGACGCGGGTTATCATGTCGTCCCCGAGTTGTCTCTGAAAAGTTGAAAGTCTAAGTTTCTCCTGTGTGACGCGGACGGGACGACCCTCGCTCGCGTGGGGGCCGATGCGCTTGACGCCGGGATCGTGCTTGGGGAGAGGGAGATAATGGAGGCGGAAGACCCCAGGATCATGCGCTAGAACGAGGAAAGAAGGATGTCGAAACGAGCTTTGCCGGGTCCATGCTGGGGGAACAAGTCTGCGCTCATGATAACGGGCAGAGAGAGGGAAACAAGAGTAGGACGGAGTGAGAGCAGGCGGACGAAAGGGGAGAGCTCCTTGGGTTTCTTCGCTCGGTGTCCTTGGTGAGCATTCGAGGAGTTATGAATCGTTGTGACTTCGCCTAATTTCTCCTCTACTAGCTCCGCCGGTCTAATCGGGCTTAAATTAGTCCTCTACAAAAGGGCGCAGCTGTTAGCGGCCGAATGAAGAGTCCTCTAAGCGGGGCTTTCGAGTTCGATATATTCTGAGGAAAAGCGGCGGTTTAACCGGCCGTCTACTGGGCCTTTCTCGAATTAGGTGCGGCCTGTCCAAAGGTTTTTAGGGGTTTGGTGATCGAGTCTGTTTGCGAAGAAAATACTGAGTGACCAGCCTCCCTGCGAGGGTCTTTTGAGTTCTAATCGGTCCGGTATGTCCAAGGGTTTTCAAAGGGATGGGTGATCGAGTCTGTTTGCGAAGAAAATACTGAGTGACGAGCCTCCCTGTGGGGGTCTTTTGAGTTCTCATCGGTCCGGTCTGTCCAGGGGTTTTCAAAGGGATGAGTGATCGAGTCTGTTTGTGAAGAAAATACTGAGTGACCACTGGCAGCCTCCCTGCGAGGGTCTTTTGAGTTCTGATCGGTGCGGTCTGTCCGGGGGTTGTTTTAAGGGTTGGGTGCTCGAATCTATTTGTGAAAAAAATAATGAGTGACCAGCCGCCCTGCAGGGGTCTCTTGAGGTGGGGATGGTGGGGCTTGTCCGAGGCAAATCCCAGGGAGCTCTGAGGTCTGATGAAGGCCCTCTAACGGAATAAGGTATTCCTCCACATGGTCGGGCTAGACGAAGTCCTTCCAGCCTGACACCGTCCTCGCTTGCATGTGAAAAGCAAAAGGGTCCTTAGGCCGAGGCGTTGCGGCTTATCTTCTCAAATCAAGGAGGTCATGCGCAATGAAACATATATTTTGCAAGAGGCACCTTTGACGATTCTTTGTGCTCGAAGGAATCCAAAGAAAAATGTGAAATTTAAGAATCCACAGATGAGGTCGTGCTCTTTCCAGGAAAAATATCAGAACATTGTCAAAAAATCATTTAGACCACGACATAATCGCAGCGTTGTTTCGACACATTTTCCATTTTTGCCACTCAGCCATATGTGGGCCAGCTGAAAAAGTACTAAAAATTCAGTGAGTTTTCACGCTCAGAAGAATGTGTGAAAAACTTGAAAATTGGAGTACTCGTAGATTTTTATGTGATCTTTCCAGAAAAAATACTGAATATTTTTTTTTAAATCATCCAAACCGTGAAATAGATCATAGCCACAATTTGACCCATATTTTAATTTTGCCATTCAACCTCTCTCTCTCTCTCTCTCTCTCTCTCTCTCTCTCTCTCTCTCTCTCTCTCTCTCTCTCTCTCTCTGACATTGGCGATGTCGTAGGAGCAGCTCCCATGGCGAACGCTCCCGTGGCCAACGGACCAGGGAGGGTAGGCATAATGGTGGAAGAAGTAGAAGGAGGGGGGAGTGAGATGGTTACCACCGAAGAAGTTGTGGAGCTCATTTCGCTCGATCAATACATCTAGTTGGGCTACCCGGGACTGGGAATGATTGGAACCATCTGTCCAGCGATTGAGGAACGCGAGGTAACCGAATGGAGGCCATCTCCCGGGGAAATGGAGTCTGGCGGTCCCACGTTTGTTACGGGGGAGATTGATGTCCTGAACATCGTTCGGGCACTAGATCACCGAATTCCCCTACCCGTCGGACACCTCCTGTCCATATCGGAACAGACAAGCGATCGGATGTTGCAACACTGCAAGGCGAACCGAAAACGGTTCGCCCTCGCTAAACTAGCAACCGTCAAAGGAAAGTTCCCCGTCCACGAAGCCAACCTGGACGTCCCTAGCACCTCCAATCCAATACAATTGGGGATGATCCAAAAAGACGACCACTTCCTACGTATCAAGGCTATCCCGTGGAAATCTGCAGAGTGCGACATGGAAATCTGGGGAGTCCCGTACAACGCTATCATCGATTCAGGGGCAGTTGTATTAGCCATATCCCTGAAGGTGGTGGAACAAGCTAGAAGGAAGAAAGATTTGATCCCGTTAACAAAGGGGGACCACCTTATCTCCGCTGATGAGGAGAAAATCAAAGTAGTAGGAAGAATGACGAATGTAGCTCTCAGATTAGGAAAAGTCCATGCCTTGGGGGATGTTGTGGTCTTAAATGTAAATACGTATGACATCCTTATCGGATTGTCGACCCTCACTACGCTCTAGGTCAACTTAGATTTCGAGAAACGATCGATTATCTTCAGGAATACGGGCGGAAAAACGTACACCATCCCGATGCGACTCACTCTCCGAACGACATTACCTGCACTTCGGAAAGCCCGCCCCGAAGTCGGGGGACCGCTCCACGTGATCGCTTGGAAAGAACTCGCTAACGAATCTGACACGGTGGACAAGGGACCCAAGTCCTCCCCAAGCACTTCCAAAAGCGAGGGGGAAACGGACCCTGTGATCTTGGACATGACGCACAAATTAATTCGCTACCCGATTCGGCAGAAAACAACAAATACGTTCGTCCTCACGGAATGAAACCTTCGACGGACGCAAACCCTAATCTTGGGGGAACCATTAGTACATGTGTCTCGGGTGACCGATTCTTGAGAACCCCCTCGGACCCCGAAGCCACCACCCCGCTACTCCCAAGATAAAGAGACAAGAGATCCTTTTGCGACATTATGGGGTTACCTCGCTCCTTGCTCTCTACAGGAAAGGAGATTCGGTTGTTACAGCCGGGCGCCGATAATAGAGCTCTGGAACCCCATGAGCGTAACAATCTCTCGCCCTCCGAAATCGGAATAAAGATTGTCGAGAAACCCGTAAGCCCCCGAGACATCGAGGACGACATTACGCCGGAAGAACATGTGGCGATCCGAGAAGAAGACGCTCAGATGGTCGCCACGGTGTTTTCCTGACGATAAGACAATCCGTTCATTTCGTCTCCCCCTCGAGAAAACAGTACAAGGGTCTACACGAAACAAGTGACGGTTAGTATTCATGGACAATCATACGAGATGCATGTGCTCGAATATGTGCCCGACGAAACTCATCACCTTATTGCAGACATCCTGTCGGAATATCAAGGGGCGATCAACATCGAGGACACGGACATCGGGTTGTCCTTAGTCATCCAACATGAAATCCAATCAGGAACGCATCCACCGATTCATTGCAAACCATACCATTATTCCCCTGTAGAGCAGAGAAAAACGTTTAAACGAATTCGAGAATTTGAGATTAACAGATGAATTGAGCCGACCACAGGGCCCTGATTCTTTCTCGTGGTTCTAGTCAAAAAAAAAAAACGGATCAGTCCGCATCTGCATCGATTACCGAAAGTTCAATAAAATCACGATTAAGGATGTATACTGCCTACTGCGGCTTGATGATTTGTTGGATGCATGGGTGTGCTAATTATTTCGGTAAGTTTGATATTCGCCACATATTTCATCATATTCTGGTTAAAGAGGAGGATCGACCAAAAACAACGTTTGTATTGTTTGGAGGCACGTGACAATGGGTTCGATGTCCCATGGGAATATGCAACGGTCCAACTACTTTCCAGAGAGCTATGAACGTTACGTTTCAGAATTTCGTTAACAAGACACGGTTAATGCAGAGATGGTCAACTTCTGCATCATGGTGTACATAAACGACATATTGGTGTACTCTGAATCGTTTCATGGACATGCACAGCACATCCAGTGGACACTTGGAGCCCTAAGGAACATCGATTTAAGATCGCCTTGGAAAGAAGTGAATTCTTCCTCTCGGAGATCTTGTTCCTCGAATATGTGGTCACTCGAGGAGGGTTTATACCTAACTCACGAAGGTGGCGGCGGTTTGGCAAGCACCGACGCCAACAATGTTGACGCAGGTTCGAGCCTTCTGGGGCCTGGCCTCATATTATCAGCGATTTATCAAAGGATTCGCTGCAATCGCATGACCTCTAACGAACCTGTTGAGAAAAGACCAACTGTTAAAATGGGATGAGGAGTGCGAATGAACCTTTTCCACTATGAAAGAGGCCTTGGACCCAGCGGCCATTTTAATTCGGCCAGACCCAAAAAAACAGTTTATGCTCATCACGAACTTGCAACTCGAGGCGATCTCCGCCATTTTAGCGCAGAAGGGGAAGGACGACAGGGAACACGTCATCAAGTACGCCTCACGAATGGTACAGAACGAACAACGAAACTATTCGGTCCCTCAAGGAGGATGCTACGTGGTCGTCTGGGGAATTCAACATTTCCTACCGTATTTGTATGAGCAGAAGTTCCTCCTCGTCACGAACCACGAGCCCCTATTGGCTCTCAAGAGGCCCACCAACTACACGAGGATGATTGGACGATGGACCGTACTAATGTAGGAGTATGACTTCGACATCGTCCATCGGAAAACGGAGAAGCACGGAAACGCAGACGGATTGAAACGACTGCATCGACCAGGCAAGGTAGCCAAAGGGGAAGAGATCACTCCGTGGAAAGAGGTAGAGCTGGCAAAGGGACCGACGTACGGGAAGGTGGCCATTATCCCCAGAGGAACCGAAAAGTGACACGTAGCCTCATGGCGGCGGGTGAAGTAGGTAATACCAAGGACCCTCTCTCTCCCATCTCTTTTTCCTTTTTTCTCTCCTTACCCGACAAATTTTGCTATTTCTGCGAGGCAATCTCGCGGGTTTACTCGGTCCCTATGCACCCTAGTGAGGAAGGGTTGGGTAGATTGTGAACGGTGTGTCTCTAGAGCCCACGGGTCTTGCATTCAACGTAGGAACGCAGACAAGACCTGGTTGTGTCCCTTGTGTCGAACCGACAAGATCCCGACAGAGGCTCGATTCCTCGAAGCCACATCCGAAGGATTGGAAAAGACACGCAGATTTCAGTGTGCCGAGGTATGGATAAATGTCGCCCTAATAACTACGGTTGTCGGAAACTCCCTCCGAGAATTCGCCAAGGGGGATCGGAGGCGAGCCAACGAGAAGGCACGCGATTACGGATGAAGCGAAGGACGGTTAGAAAAACGAAAGACAGACAGGAGTGAGATCTGGATGACAATAATCATCCGTTCATGAGGTATGATTGGGTTAAGTCAGCCCATGAGGAAACAACTGCTCATTTTGCTGTTAGGATTACTAAGTAGACCATTGACAACAATGAATGGTATTGGTCCAATATTACGGACCAATAACCTAGCCTGAACGACGAAACGATGCTGGGACGGCGGTGTATGAGGATGACGATTAAGGAAAAGGCCAAGCGCCATCTGGAGTGAATGGAAAAGACCCTCCCTCGGTTAGCTCGAAAAAGATAGCGAATGATTGAAATGGCCACGAATGACAAATCCGTAGCTATGAGGCCCGAAATGGGAATGCTGGGACCTTGCCCTAGTATAAACTAGGGGAAATAGCGCAGGTGAGGAAATGTGCTCGCGAGGGAAGTTAGCTCCACGATTCGTCGGGCGATTCCTCGTAGTTGAGCTCGGTCCTAACAGGGTGAACATGGTGCGCCTTACGCCGGAGGTATCAGGGAGCCGATCGGCTAGGACGATCATCCGCCACGTATCCTACCTTCGCCCCTTGCTCACCTCTTTGTCTCTCTCACCTTCCACCTCGCCTCCCACTTCTAAGTGGGAAACGACGATCTCGAGCACTGTGCTTCTCCCTCTTCTCAATGAGTTTTTCTACAGAGCAAGTGATCAGTGAGCGTTTGATGAGACCCGAAGGGCATATCTCGTCTATTCGGCAAGTGCAACACCCAAGGTTGAGCCCCGATCTTCTTCGGTTTGCGGCCTTCTTCAGTACGGGGGCTATACACGCGGAGATAGAATTTCGATTCGTTCGTATCAGCGATAGAGCGTAGGTATTGGCCAAGGCGTCGGTCTTTTTGCGATTATGCACACCTGGCGTCAGCCACGTGTCGGTGGTAGTTTCCTTCAATGGCGATCTCACGACGCTGCATGAACGAACCTACACAGGTATCCTTTGACAGTTGAGGCTCTGGCGCGGGATATTATGGCCGCGTGGGTACGACTTCTAGCGCAGCGTAAGGATCGGATCGTTGACATTGGCGACGTCGACTTCAGCCATTTCCGACTTTATCCAACCGTGCTAGAAGTATTCATCCCGGAGCTCCTTCCTTTTGCGCCGCCTCAATGAACCGGCACCGTCTTTCGACCTTCGGACTCCCCTCCGACTTCCCCATCTTCTGGCAGTCCACCACCAATGCTCATCTGTCTTTCCGGGTCGAGCAGTTGGACGTGCCGATCCTAGAAGCCGCCAAGTGGAGGGAATGGTGGAACACTTACGTGGCACTTAGCTTTTGTCTACGCAGGGTGGTATTCCATTGGGCCGATCAGCCAGTCGGGACCGACGAAGACAAGATCCCCGATGACGAAGTGGAACTATTGGTGACTCGGATCCAAGCGTGGAGGACAAATACAAAAAGATACGGACGAAGTGTTGGTGTTCTTGGCGCAGCTCCTCGACGATCTGCTGCTGGACATCCTCTCCCACTGTGACAAGCATCCTGCGCCTATCGCCCTTAGACGAACTCTAGCGTCTCATCTGTTGTGGTCGCCGTGCTTGTAGATCAAATGCCTTCAATCGCTTCTATCCCTCCACAGGAGACTACCTAGTCGCAGACGACATAACCGACCTCAGTCTCTGGCGTCCGATCGGAGTTTGGAGGGAAGAAGAAGAAGAAGAAGAAGAAGAAGAAGAAGACGAAGAAGAAGAAGACGAAGAAGAAGAAGAAGAAGAAGAAGAAGAGGAAGGAGAAGAAGAAGAAGAAGAGGAAGGAGAAGAAGAAGAAGAAGAGGTGGAGGAGAGCTCAGGGTCAGATTCCAGCGACCCTGACTACAGCGAGACCAGTGAGAGTGGATCGGGGAAGCAGAGTAGCTCCAATGAACAGAGCAAGGAGGAGGACGAGGCAAACTTGCTGAGAAGACGAGAGAAGGCGGAGGGGAAGCGACCCGTGAATCAATCGGACGAATCGGCAACGCGGTTTTTGCAAGGTAATCCCACGTGAAATCCGATGCCGCCGCAGGAGGACCCTGGGAGAGATGGCGTTACCGCTGCTGAGGGATCTAGCAGCAGCAGCAGAAGAAGAAGCCCTTCGCCGCCTCAATCCTCTTTGTCACTGCCCGCCGTTCACATACGTGGAGATGCGAGCGCTCGGGCTTCGTGCCCAGTCGTTATCCAGTCGTCCCCTTGATTACCTCACCCTCCATGAACTCGAACACCGCCCCCCTTTCCCTCTCAGCTGGCACCCCTTCCCGTGTTCCCTGTTCTACCAACTCTATTCCACCCGACTCATCGCCACCGTCTTCCCGCATGTAACCTCCTTCCCTCTGCATATCCTTCTCTTTAGTGTCACATGGTGCGCAGATAATAATATAGAAGCTTACTGTATGATCGCGGGAACTATCCCCGTGTGCCAGGATTATGAAGACTTTTGCGCCTCGATCCCCCTCACTCTTAGTACCCTCTATCATGACTACTTATCTTCGCTTCCACGTCAGAATCATCGCTTTCCCCGCATTCATCGCACCATTCACTACACACGGCTTCCCACCGGAGACCGATAGCTTCGGCGATTCTTGCCACCCCTCCCGCAAGCTCACCCTCTTCCTCCCCCTCCTGTCATAAGGTTGCCCTTCCCCGGTAGCCCGTAAGATCCGGGACAAAACTTACACACGCCGCCTGGATGACTTCCACACTCTTATTGCACAATAATTGGCACGTGTAAGTTCGACATTGCTTGCTATTGTTTCCCCTCCTTCGAGGGATTGTTGGGTGTTGTGAGTGCAAGTGGGACAAAATTGGAACCCCCTGGGCGTCACATATGTGATGATCTCTTCTCTGTAAGAGCGCCATCTTCTAGGCAGTAGTACTAAGGGGGGGGGGGCGGAGAAAAAAGGACCAGGCCCGATCGCACTATTGTTTTTTGGTTGGGACCACGACGCTTGGGAAGTTGGGAGGCCGCGCCACAATGAGCGCGGAAAATAACGGTTGACGGAGTATCATTTCTCTCTTTTTGTTTTGTTGATGCCAGTACTGGGCGGGGAACTTTTGGCGCAGTTACCGCGCGGGGAAGTTTTCTTGCACTTCTTTTTGAATTTTAAACATACACAGGTTCTCGAAATTCCTTTCTGCAATTAGGATTTATTTTTGGAATTTAGGAGCATCATAATTTTTGGCTCTAACAGCACAAGGCTCCCTATTCCCACGCGCACTACAGCGTACTACTCTACGCCCTGCTCCCGCCGCGCCTAAATTCTAATTGCAACTGTAATCTTTCTTCTTGCTCCTTCTTGGTGAGCACAGGTGTAATTGAAATCCTCTTACTTCTTGATTTTTTCCCTTTCTTGCCGCGAGAAGTTCTTTGCGCCTCTTTTCCTGTCTATCTCATTGGCTTGCGGGAGGATCACTGGATCGATGCATGGAGAGTGGCTATGTCCCCCACGCCGCGACCCCATAATGCACCTGCAGACGCTTCCTCTTCTTTTCTGCTTCTCGCTTCAGCATAAGCCAAAATTATCTCGCGCTCCTACTAACTACTATAAAGCTTGCATGCGCGACTTATTTGCTCTCTAATCTACACTTGGGAGTTAACGAGGTCGAGAGGATCGGCTAACGAGCGGAGACAGAAAGGTGAGTAGGGAGTCGGGCGATCTGACGAGCTGGTGCTGGGTGTGGCGGGTTGACGTATGGCAGTGAAGGACTTTGGCATACGGACAAACCTGGCTTGCACACTCAGACTAAGAGGGATGACAACTTCGGGTTGTTGATGGGTGCGAGGCGACGGATTGCCCGCATCGAGGAAACTTTAAGAGAGAGAGGGAGAAAGAGAGAGAGAGAGAGAGAGAGAGAGAGAGAGAGAGAGAGAGAGAGAGAGAGAGAGAGAGAGAGNAGAGAGAGAGAGAGAGAGAGAGAGAGAGAGAGAGAGAGAGAGAGAGAGAGAGAGAGAGAGAGAGAGAGAGAGAGAGAGAGAGAGAAGGCGGTGTGGTGAAGTGATAATTGTTTTCTTTGCATCTTCTGAGTAATTTCGATCTCTGGCTTCGACCATTTTCAATTGCGGCACTTTTTGGACTTTTCTGTCTTTTTCTTCGATTGATGTACGAGGCATCTTTACCTCCCCCACCTCTTCGTTTTTTATTGTATTGATGAGACATATGTGTGGTCCTGCCCATTTTTAAAATAACACGACTATGTCCTTGCGGTGATCGGATGTGTGATCGGGATGTCTCCCACGACCAAACCTGGATCAGGGCAGATGCATGCATAATGAGCAAGTTGCCCTTGATGCATATGCCTGAGTATGAGCTTGATTTTCCCATGTATGAATTACACGCAATCAACATAGGATGCATAAAAATGGATGTTCATTTCTTTTGTTTCGCTTGTTGAACAACCCTTTGATCTATCTGAGTTGATTCGGACTCGGTGGGAACATATCATGCGCACGTACGTATACGAGTGATCGCCAGACGACAGTCATCACGTATACGTGTGTCTGCATGACCTGGCGCCCCCTCGCTTTGCGCGACCAAACGTATATTAAGTCAAGCCCCTCTTGTCAAATATGGATGACGACATTCCATTCTGGATCACGGACCATGCCAAGTCCGAGGAACCCCGAGTACATAGATACTGGGAGAACGAACAACTCTTCTGCCAATCAAACTTACGGCTTCCGGCCTACCCCTGTCAAACGGAGGGCGATCGGCTGTGTGCTTGGGACTTTCACCAAACTCTTGGATGGAACCCCCGAATCCCATATTACCTTGACCCCCGTAATTATCAGTACCACCTTACACCAGGATTCATCGCCATTGAAACCGACTTTCTTCTCGCTTATCACCATCAGATTCTAACGGTAGTTCCCTAGGATTCGATTGCGCACTGCTGGCCCCGGAGGTCCGTGCTCTGAGTGCCATCAGTACAACACCTACAAAGCAGCGGGATTCGTACGACGGACCCGGACCGAAGTGGAGCGCCGAAAACACAGTCTCCGGCTGAGGCCGTCCACGCCAGACTCGGAAATTTGCGAAACTCGCCGGCAACAGGTGCTTGAACAAAGAGACACCAACTGTGTTCCATCGATGCACCAAGTGCGAGCCCGCCCAAGGCGATGGGGCCGGTGAAATTAGCTGCTCGACACCAAAAAAGGCAAAGCCCAAGGCCTGATCCCGCACAACAACCACTGGCATTTCCATCCCTGAAACTTGACACCCGAGATCCCAGTTCTGACCTGGGACTCTACCCAACTTTCCTAAAATCCTAGGCACACCCTTACTACGCACTTCCGGGCCCCCTATCACTCCGAACACAGGAAGTCGCACTGGGCGTGAGGTTGGGCGTCACAACGACACAGACCACTGGATTGCTTCCACACACCGCTGCCGGAACAGAACACGGGTGCAATGATAGAGGATCGATCACCCAATACCTGGACCCAACAACCCCACCCCTCACCCTCCACCTCTCCC
>BFEA01000105.1:1635738-1650385 GCA_003427395.1 Chara braunii | reverse complement strand
GAGAGAGAGAGAGAGAGAGAGAGAGAGAGAGAGAGAGAGAGAGAGAGAGAGAGAGAGACTGACCTGCTTCTTGGACGTTGGCGGCGGCTGGCTGGTTCGTCGGCGAGGGCTGGACGCTGGCGGTGGCTGGCTGCTTCTTGGACGTTGGCAGCGGCTGGCTGTTTCATCGGCGATGGCGGCTTCCTCGTGGATGGCTGCGGGGCTGCCGGGGGGACGTGACGGGCAGCAGCTGGCGGCTTCCGAACAGCGCGCCCGCGAGATTCAAAAACGACCAGTTTGAAAGTGCTGGCCCTGCCTCCCGCCACCCCACCTGAGTCTGCACAGACTGTGGTGGGTCTGGCCTTCGACCGATGTCCGGTAGGGCGAAAAGACACAAAAATCGGCCCAGTAATTTTTCCGGGGCCACCGAGGACCCGAAAAATGTCCTTGGCGGCCCCTTTTTTTTTCTGATTTTTCGTTGGGGGGCCCGGTTCCGGACGTCCAGGACCAGACACCAGACCCCTACATAATGTGTTTGGGGGTGTCTGGAAACTGGTCCGGACGTCCGGTCGGTTACCATGGAATGTCCCCATCCAAAATTTGACATTCGAGTTCCGGCGAGGGATGACGGTTAGGCGGCACACAGACATTCCCGATGTGGCGGCTCGGCAGTGGATATGTTGTTTTCCTAGCCATCCCTTTGACGCTGTCTCCTTTTCGCCTTGTTGAGTGACAACAACGACGCGCAGTGTGTGGTAGAAGGTGTGTCCGGCGAAGAGGTCCATCGTTAGGTCGGCAGCTTGGAGCGCGAGCTTCGGTGGCCAACGACCTTTGTTGTGCCATAGCCCTTTCCGGTCGCCCAATGGTGGCACGTGGACATGGATGCTGAGGACGCGCGTACACGGGGAAGGAGGCAGTCTTGAGGGTGACCACTTCTTTTCGAAGTCCGTGGGCAATGGAGGGTGGTGGGGGAGATGGGTGTGCGGTGTTGACGTCCATTGAGAAGACGGCGGTGGTGGCGGCGGCACTGGAAGTCGTTGGCCGTTGTCAGGTAGACAGAGCGTCCAGCCGCATGAAGGCAAAGCTAGCGAGGCGCAGACAAAGGATGCTGATACAGGGAGTGGCCGACACCCCAGACTGTGTGGCAACTTCAGAGGCTGTCGTTCAATTGTGCGCTGCATAGTGCTTTGGTGTGCTCCCTCGAGCGACGCTAAGATGGTGGCTGAAACGGAGAATGGGCGAGAATGGGCGGGGAGTGCGAAGATCTGCGGGTGTGCGATGATGCGACAGCCGTCTGCGTGCTTCCACGGGAACACTTCGGTGACGTGATGACACCCCCACCCCTGCAGGTGGTGTACTGTTCGTCAGCCGTTTGTCCATCCTGCTCGCCTTCCTCGCCGACTGCCTCGTCTGGCTCCTCTCAGGAAGTCGTCACAGGAAGCACAAATGGAACATGTCCACCACCAGAAACGCACACTTGGCCTGATTCCCAGCACATGCTGCTCCCCACGAATAGATTGGAGCATGTCGTCCAAAAAAAAAAAAAAAAGCACGGCGATGAGCAGCAGCCATGGCAGCCTGCGGTGCAGGGCAGCCATGAACGACACAGGAGAGAGGATAGTGTGGGCATGGATCTTGTGGAATGTGCATACAGTGACGACACACGACAGTCGGAAACACTCCAAGAGCACGCACTGTCGTCCACATAGCGCTCACCACCACGACCACAAATTCAAAATTAACGACCGTTGGATCCCATGAATCTCAGGGTAATCAATGCTGGCAGGAACCCTCCACACGTTAACCTGATATGCTCTAACTTCAAGAATGTATATGGGACACTGGACCCGTTTTCCAGCAGGTGAGGCTCCCCACCAATAGATGGAGCCGCTTCCCAGGTGGTAGTGGTGTCTGCTCTTATCAGCACCACTAACACTGTAGGGGGCGTTTGGGTAAAAAAAAAAGGGAAAAAAGAAAAAAAGAGGGGGCCCCACCGAAACGCCACGGACCCCAAACGAGGCGGCTGGAAAGGATGACGCGCCCTGCCGCCATCCAACACCAGTGGTAAACGGACGAGGCCGTTGGAGGTTGCCCATGATGTTGAAGGCCAACAATGTCCGCCACCCGGCCCCTGGACCACGACTGGACCACCATCTGCCTCCAATTTTCCTTCTACGCTCGACGACAACACCCCGTGAATCGAGGATCCTCGGACCCCAAAGGACCTCGCGAGGTCCTTTGGAGCCAAGGATGATTTGCCTGGGAAATCCTCGGAGTCCGTGGATTTGTCCTCGGAGTGTTTTCACATTTTCTTTTCGAAAACCGGCTCCAAGGACAGGTGGAACGACGATAAAATCCTTGGAATCGCGTCCCTGAGGAGTGTATAACGGCGCCCTAACTGGCCTGGCTCACAGAGTTCTGCAGTTCACATCAAAGATCGCTGTTGTTGCCCTTTTTGAAGATCACTGTGCTGTTTCCCTTTTGGGATATGGAAAAAACAAAAGGAAACAGTCTAGATATATATCCACAGGTGACCGTCCCCAGGTAATTGCAGATCATTATTATTGACATTATTGTAGATGATACGTCATGATTATTGATTACTGAACTTCTGTTATGATTGGTATTCAGAGTTTTTTGGATGTCAGCTGAGATGATGCTGACTAGAATTCAACCACAGAATTGTTTTTATTGGGAATGTCCCAACGGGCTATCAAGTAGGACCTGAGGGGGCCTTTCCCACCACAAGCTTGGCACCCAACCTGCTGATGGGGGGTACTTTCCCAGATCTTTTTTTTTTTTTTTAAGGACAAATGCTCCACGGACCAGTCTATTCGTGGGGAGCAGCACGCGGGCCCAGCGTCCCATATACAGTTACTTTCCCAGATCTTGCTACCAGGGCTCATGTTCCCACAGAGCTACAGGTTACAGGGTGGCACAACTCACCCCAGTGCCGACCAGCATCGTTCTGGCCTCAGCCAATGTTAGGCTATTGAAAGTGACGGCAGTGGCCTACCACATACTCGGTGCTTGAAACCTACTGTGCTAGATGAACAGCTCATCTAACACGAACATGGTCTGATCCGACCAATCGACTATTAGATTGGAGTCTAGATCGTGTTGATTGTCCAAGACCTCACTCAGTGTCAGAACAGAACGGTGTTAGGCTAATCCCCTTAAGGGTCCGCACAGGACAATTCTTACTACAGGATCTCTGAATCTCCTTGATACCACCGACGGCCCCTGCAATGCTCAATTTTCTTGCCTACGAGTGCTGGGCCAAAATCTACAGTGCCCAGGCTCAGTACCACAATCACTTTTCCTCTGGGCGGCACTGTAGATCTTAAGCTCGGGGAAATGTGACTTTTGGTTTCTCAAAATAGGTCCAAATGGGGTGGTGGTTTAAATATGTTGTCTTGCTTCATATGGAACATGGAGTATACAACAAAGCTCCTTGTGCGACTTACCGGCCTACAGACAATGTCTGTGCTTCTGCTGGGAAATTAGGTGGCCAAATTAGGATGTCAAACCACCCGTTCACCCAGGTCTCACTGCAGTCTTTCTGAACCGCCAGCGGCGCACTTCTTTTCTTTTTTGCCTGGCGCAACGAGCCATTGTTGTCCGGTTGCCGCGAGCCCTGAAAAGTTCGGAGTTGATGTCTGTGGTATGCAGTCATGAATGTGTCACACAAGCACAGGTCATGCTCCTGCTAGCACAGACATAAGATATGGTACCACAGACATAAGAACAGAAAGACTACCAGAAAGCAGCAGACAGACAGAGCCTGGTGTCTAAGCTGTTGGTCTTCAGAACTGTTGACTCATTGAGGGCAAATAGACAAGCATACACATCCAGCAACACACCACACACACAATTACCAAGGGGGAGTAGAAACACCATTCTTTTCCCGGACTACGAGGTGGGATGATAAGAGCATCACCGCCTGGTAGCCTGCCGCTGGATGCTCCGATCTATTGGTGGGGAGACACCTGCTGGAAACCGGGTCCAGCGTCCCACATGGCATATACATCAACAGAGTTGCAACAGAATTAACAAGATGAAAGCTGATGCAAGCTAGCAGACTGGGTACAAACTTATATGGAGGGACACGCTCCACCCACTGGTACAGACACCACTCTAGACTTAGTCTAGACAAAACAAAACCGCATACATGTGCATACACACATGAAAAATGAAGACTGGAATATGAAGCAAAACATGATAAAAAGGGGACCACAAACAAGTGCGTAAACAAAGAGAAATTCAATGCGTTTGCACAAAACAGGTACTGAGATTCAGCCATCCTTTCCAAAGGTCGAGAAAATTGTGCAGTTCAGAACTACCATCTCCTCTCATAGGACACACACAATGATGATGCAATAGATCTGAGGTCAGGAATGCAAGGTCAAAAGTACATGAGTTTTATTATCATGGCGTAATCACCTTCCTCCCAACAGCACCTTGACGCAACACTGTGAAGGTTTCTGAACCCTTCTACTCATACGCCACTCAGATTGAGGTACATAGACCTCAATTTGGAGCATGCTCAGCATGGTTTTCTGCCCAAAAGGAATCAACGGCGCAGATGGATTGGATTATTATTATTATTATTATTATTATTATTATTATTATTATTATTATTATTTACATCAAAACTGGACCATTTCTCAATTTGCATGCATCATCCTTGTGCAGGGGGCACACTGATCTTCTCTGTATCGTTCCAGGTTTAACTAATGTCTTGGAGGACAGATGAACAGGTTTACCTTACCACAGCAGACGGTCTAGAGAGGAGAAGAAGTACGAAATAAATAATGTACAATACAAGCCAAGGTACACAATGTACTACCACATGTTTACGAAAAGCCTCAAGAACACCAATGAGGCGGAGAAGAAGGGACAAAAAGGGAAGAAAAGGTGATGAGGATTAAGGAAAATGGTTCCAATAGGGAATGAGAAGGAAAGTGAGAAGGAGAGCAGCTGTACAAAATTGACCAGTTTCTATATTCAATTTGGAGGAGAAGGGAGAAAGGGCTGTATGGTACTGACTGAGGCAGCCAACTGGTAGCCCACAAAAACCTGAAGGACACTCTGAAACAGTCCGAAGGAACTGTTAAGACCACTGCTACCTTTGAGTCTTCTCTGCTAAGCATGCAGCCATATGCTGAGCGCAGTTTCTGAAATTTTGGCTGATACTGAAAGGCTGAAGGATGCTGAGAGAGCTGTATTGAGCCACAACAGCCAAGAGTCGTCCCAATTGCTGTTGAGTAGCCTAGCAGTAGGTCAGCAGTTATCCATGTTTTTCCTAAATTTTCCTGAACTCCTTTAATAGTTCTCAGATTGTTCTTAGCCGAAGCCAGGTAATGGCCCTGGTATTTCAAATGATTTGTATAATTCTATATGGGACGCTGGGCCCGGTTCCCAGCACGTGCTGCTCCCCACGAATAGCCTGGAGCATTTGTACCAAAAAAAAAAGAAAAAAAAAAAGAGCCACAACAGCCAAGAGAACTGAAAACACTGCAAGAGTGAAGTTCAGAGAGGCAGATCATGATGGATAGGGGAGAAATGAGGGACCACCACTATAGAACACACAGACATTATAGCTGTATTTGATGGAACTTTCAGTCCAGATGCAGCAATAATACCGGCCGTTCTATTTGGGTGAAGACGGTAGCTGCACAAATAAAAAAGGGAGTGATACTACAATGGCACTTACCTGCATGGAGACTACGAGGATGAGACTGAGGAGACTCGAGGGAAAACCTGGAAGAGCTGGAGTTACTTTCTACAAATTTTGTACTTTCATCTTTTCCAGGTTTTTTATCCCAGGAAGAGCCCTATTACCCTCAGTTTAAACTGGAGTTCACCCCTCGAGGGTTTAAACTGAGGGTAGAATTGAGGAAGGTTGAAACTGAGGGTAGAATTGAGGAAGGTTGTACGAATCGAACCACACTAAGTTTGCTCCTTCCAGGCAAAGTCAAGAATTGAGAATGCAGCATTCTAAAGATTTCAGATGAACAGTGCCAGTGCTACTGGATCAAAACGGCTCGTGTACCCACAGACCTGGGTGTGGAATCTGCAGAGTGGGAAAGCAGGCGAGCCGACCGGGCTAAGGGCCACTAATGGGCCCAACAGATCAGGGGTCCCTTTCCCAGGCAAAGTCAAGAATTGAGAAGGCGATATTCTGAAGACTTTGGATGAACAGTGCTACTGGATCGAAATGGCTCGTGTACGACAGACCTGGGTGCTGAATCTGCGGAGTGGGAAAATAGTGGAGCCAACCAGCCAAAGGGCCGCTAATGGGCCCAACAGATCAGGGGTCTGAGTATTACTGCTACATATTAGTACTAAGAGGAATCTAAGGAGAACTGGGGGTGAGGATTGGAGACTCTGAGAGAGTTTGAAAAAGGTGCTGTGCTGAGGCAACTGAAGGAGAGATGGGGTTGAGGATGGAAGGACCTAAATGTGCAAAGGAACATAAAAGAAGGGCATCCAGGCAGTCTGGCATCCAATTATTACCACACTTCGACATCCCATCACTCAGGGTCAAGCAGGCGATGAAGATGAGGAAGAGAATGAGCCAGCAGTTTGATTGAAAAGTTGGAAGTTTTCACGACGAGGAATCATGAGGTACTGCATCATCGCTGATGATGGTCCTCATTCTGATCCAAACCCTTGCCCCCACAAATGTAATTCTTGCGACTTGAAAAACAACGAGAGCCCACCAGGCCCAGCCGATGCCGAGCCCGAGGAAAGTGCCCAATTTTAGCCAGCAGGCCCCAGCGAAGAGGCTGAGAAACATGCTGAGGGCCAAGTAGTGTACATCACGAAGGGAGAGTAAAACCCCTTCGAGAAAGATATTAACAGCAGAAAACAGGAGTGCAAAGAAGAGAGGAAGGCATACTCTCCTCATCTCGGACACCACGGCTGGGTCTCGTGTGAAGGCATGGGCAAATTGCCAAGAAATAAGCGCCGCCACCGTTCCGGTGACTAGGCCTTGAACCCATCCAATGGCCAATACGGACTTGAGAAGGAGGGGGGTCCTCTTCCTGTATTTGGGGTCAGAAGAATGAATGTACAAGGGCATGAAAGTCTGTGCAGTTTGAGAGAGGGGTTCTCCGCACACCGAGTTTATCACAAAAATACTCTTCATCACCTGGTGGGCAGCCATTGCCGAGGTCCCAATGCCCATAGCAGAATAGCCAAGCAAGGCATAGAACGACGTCTTTCCCACAGTCACCAAAAAGATAGGCCAAGCTATGTTGAAGTATACACGGAAGTCCCGCCAAGAGGGCCAACTGATTCGCAATCTGATTCGATTTAGCTTCCGTACCGCGCTGAGCATCAGCAATGCCGCCACGTACTGCGACACCACGGTCGCCCACGCCACACCCGCGATGCCATTGTCGCTCCACACACAAAATGCGATATCGCCCAAGAGATTGAGCGCGCTGGCGGCGGCCAAAACTTTCACCGGGTTCCACGAGTCTTGGAACGCTAAGTTGGTGCTCTGACAGACTGACGTTGTCAAAAGCGCCGGCCATCCCAGGTTCCGAATAGACACGTACGACAAGGACAAGGGGATCAGCCCGCGGCCCTTGTCCCCGACAAAGCCCGCGATGAACCCGGGGGAACTGCGCGCAACGAAGAGCATCAGCAGACAGCCGCAGGCGAGTGAGACCCCGAGCAAGTCCGAGACGTGCCGCTCGGTTTTCCTCAACTCTCCTTTGGCGGCAGAGGTCGCAACCAGTGTTGACGTCAACCCCGAGAGAAAGGTGAAGGCGTAGGCAACCTGGTCGCAGAGGACGGACCCGGGACCCAAGGCGGCTAGCTGAAGAACGCAGGTGCGCCCAACAATGGCCGTGCCAACGAGGTTCATGATCGGATTTGCTAACCAGATTCCGAGAGCAGGTCCCCCGAATCGCACGGTAAGTTTAACAAAGTCCCATACCAGAACCTTTTGATCAATGGCTTCATCTTCCGGATCGTCCTTTGAGTCAACAACAGCGCTATTCCTAAGCAAGCTTAGTCCTGTCGTTGAGACTGAAGCTTGTCCCCTGCTTCTTCTTCTCGGCTCCGCGTCTGGCTGCTCTGCAGACGGCGAGCGATCGAGTCCCGCTGGCAGCTCTGATCTAAGTACAGCAGCACCTCTTTCTCCTCCTCCTCCTCCTCCTCCATCTGTTGTTGTTGCTTCCGCTTTCTCTACGTTTCTTGGTGCTGCTGATTCTCTTGCTGCTACCACATCGAGATCTCTTCTTGCTCCTCCTTCTCCTCCTTCTCCTCCTTCTCCTCCTGCCGCTGCTGCTGCTGCAGTTGTTGCTAATCCTGGTCCATCAAGATGTCTTCTTTCTCCTCCTCCTCTTCCTTCTGCTACCGCCGCTCCTATTCCTGCCGCTGATGGTGCCGATCCTCGGCCATAAGGATCTTTTCCTCCTCCTCCTCCTCCTGCTGTTGCTGATTCTGCTGCGTCCGAATTTGCTGCTGCTCCAGATCCGTTAGTCGAAACAGATGAAGATGACGCTGACGCTGGCGAATGACACGTGGCTGAGCAGGAGGAATCGAATGTTGTGCGACCATTCCCCGACAGATTGTGATGATGATCAGGAGGGTTAGAATCTGTCTCAGTCTCGTGATTCGCGTTCGGCGCTGACATGGCGGTCTGGTTCAGGAGGAAACTCTGCTGCGTCTCTCGACTGCCTCCATCGCCCTTTACTTTCTCCTTCCCCTTCTCCTTCCCCTCCTCCCCCTCCTCTTCTGTCTCCAGGTAGCCGCTCAGCTGTCCCAGCAACGAATTGCCACCCGATCCCGACGCCGCATGATCGTGCGCTTTCGTCTCCTTACCGCCTCCTTCTGAATCCAGCGCCTCGTGTTGTTCCACCACTTCTTCCGCGACCACCCCCGGTTCCCTCGCGCAGCCAATTGTTGAAGTCTGAATCCAACGGCTCGTGTTGCACCCATATCCGTCAGTCGTTTGCGGCCGAGGGCGCCTTAAAGTCTGATGACATCGCCCTCGACCGCCTGATTGATCTCCTCCTCCTCCTCCTAGTGATGGACCTGCACGATCATACATTCCGGCATTTTCGTTGCGCCGGGCAGTCGAGAGCGGGCGTAAGAAACGTTCGTCAGGGTGACAGACTTGTCGGAGGCAGGAGATTCCGTCGGTTCCTGCATAGTACCCACCTGTGCCGGCGCACCTGAAAGTGCTGCGTCTTTCCCGCCGTGCCTCAACCAACGCGCTTGGTGCAGAGACTGTTCCAGATGGTTCACCTTCTGCCCGTACTCGTTGTCCGAGAATCCCCCAGTCTAGTTCCCAGCCCCTCTTCGGAGCCCAGCATCTGTGTCTCCCTTCCCTCTCTAAGCCCAACGAAGCGGAGAAAGCGGAAGAGAGTGGCGGAGGTCGGGATCTGGATCGGCCTTGGCCAAAAATGGCTTCTTCTCCAACCAGCCCGCCAATTGCTCCTGATTCGATCAGCCTGGTCACTGTACCAGGTCTATCAAGCCCTGATTTAATCATATAGGCCCGACGTGTGCGCCTCACTACCTTCAGAAGATGATGATGATGATGATGATAATGATAATGATGATGATGATGATGATGATGATGAGGAGGAGGAGGAGGAGGAGAAGGAGATAGACCGCCACGATGATAGGTGTTGCTATCAACGGCCTGATGGTAAGAGAAAGACGCTCCCCTTGCAGGCTCAGCAAGTAGGTGAAAGGGACAGGTGCGTGTCGCGATAGCAATCGACCCATACTGTTCCATATTCGATACTGACGGACAGTCAGGGAGGCATGGAAGAGAAGAAGAAGAGAAGAAGAAGAAGAGAAGAAAAAGAGAAGAAGAAGAGGAGGGGAGGAGAAGAGAAAGAAGAAGAGAAGAAGCAGAGAAAGAGATCGCAGTGTTAGGAGGATGAATAACGGAAGCGCGAAACTGAATGAAGCGGTCGACCGTTAGCCGGCAGGCGGCTGGCAAGATAGGCAGAGCAAAAGCCAATCGCCCCGTCTCCGACTTGGTAATCAACTAAGGCGTTGCGCCTTACGCCACGCATCAGTCAAAGGGGGGATCGTTATAGTGAAAACCGAGTGGGAATCTTGGTGGTGATAGACGGCCATAACCACCATGGATGACCTCCAGGAGGATATGGACTTCCGTCTGCGGAAATTAATTAAAACAGAAATGGAGGACTCCATTATTACACTATTATCGCAAAAAATCAGAAAAGCAGTCCGTCGTGCCTCATTCCCGAAGGGATGTGATTGATTACTTTCTCATCGTCGCGCGCCTTCAGATAGGGTCGTATGCGAGCTGGAGCCGCTCGACAACAGACGGAAGAGAATCGGTCGGCAGACGATGTCGAAGCAGCGGTCAAAGAGGATAATGCCGGCACGTCCGAATCTGCAAGGCATTGAAAAAAAAAAAACAAGAGTGTTTTGCAAGTTAGAAAGGAGGCAGATTAAAAAAAAAAAGAAAAGGAGGCAGACGTCTTCTTACGCGCGGAAAAACAGAGTGTTTTGCAAGTTAGGATAGAGGCCTTGCACAAGGGCCTTCTAAAAAAAAAAAAAAAAAAAAAAGAAAGAAAGGAGGCAGACGTCTTCTTACGTGCGGCGAGTCCCCGAGCGTAGGAGAAATATCTTTCCCCTCAGAGTTTTGGGGGCAGGAGAGGGGAAAAAAAAACACTTCGGAATTTTCGCTTCTCGAGGGAAAAAAAATCTCACCGCCCAGATCACGATAATCCCGACATGCTGCCGTGGGCTCGATGGGATAACAAGTCGGGCGAGCCGTAGAATGCTCCAGGCAACCCGACCGCGACCGGGGGAAAGCGAAACGGCAAGGGGTATTTGTGCCTACAAGAGCGAAGGTGCAAGGGGCACTCTTGTGACAGGGAGGATGCCATTGATGAGAATGATGGGGTTGGGGAACAGAAGAAGCGTGACGAAGAGAGAAGAAAGCGCCAATGACAAGCGAATGAACGACGAAGTTGGAAAGAAAGAATGGAGCAAGTGGACAAAAAGGTAAGGGGACTTTCTCAAAGCGCCTTCCGCTTCCTGTGCTCATTCGCAAACACTCACAACCTTTCAAACCCATTGACGCGGTTCGAAATTTGTCGCTACGTTGGCAACAATGGCGAGGTTTCGGTGCGCACTCCCTTTGTCGTCGGTGTCAGGGTGTGCCCACGATGCCGGTTGGGTGGTGTCGGTAAACCAAGCCACTACGTCTGGCGTTGGGGTTTTTTATACCTTTTTTTTTGGGGGGGGAATCATTTTATTGCAAATGCATGCAAGGGAAAATTGTATCTGTACCCCACTTAGATGGGAATGCCCGCTATACCCAGACCCAGCGCAAACTTACATCTACAAGGGCGTTCAACTTTGTGTAGTACCTAGCTTTTCCCCTGTGCGAAATTGTAGGTGTGTACCCAATCCTGCGGGCCCTGGATTCACAGCACGAAAGTATGCTCATGCCCGCCAAGTAGACCGTTGTGGCCCAACGGTTGCTGGGTATGAGCATAATTTCAGCCGTCCAGTAGCAGGGTATATGAACAATTTGGCCTCTCCTCCTCAGGTCTCGGGTATGCCCGCAATTTTGCCTGGGTATGTCCATAATTTGTGCGTTCCCGTAGTTGGTAGTTGGTTATAACCGCATGTGGTACCAACCTGGGTCCACCTTGGTTCTGGGCATGCAAACAATTTCCACGAGCTGCTTTCTGGGTATAGACACAAGTTGGCGCTGGGACTCAAGCTGGGACTGGGTATAGCCCGTATTCCCATCTTTAAGTGTGGTACAGATGCAATTTTCCCCTGGGTATAGCCAGTATTCCCATCTTTAAGTGGGGTACAGATGCAATTTTGTCCAAATGGAAGGGTTGAGGCTGGGAATTCCTCACAAAAAAACCGGAAGTGAACTGGGGCAATTACCCAGATTAGGATTGTGCTGGAAACCAGGTCGAGCACGGCAGCGCCCCCAGGCAAATCATTCCAAGACTTCTCCAAAAAGTAAACTTGAAGCACAGAAAAAGTGGTATTCAATCATTTATACCTTTTTTCTGTGAGTGTGCATGTCTGTGTGTGTGGGTTGTGGCTGTCATGTTCGCTACACCCAACTCCACGAATGAAAAGCATGACTGTGCCGGACTGTTTCGTCGGACTTTCACCGACACATCAGGAATGTTTTTTGGTTGTTTGTGCGTGTGTGTGCGCGTGTGTGTGTGTGTGTGTGTGTGTGTGTGTGTGTGTGATGATGTGTGTAAAACACATATTGCAAACGCTTCAGTACATAAACGGAATGTACTCCAGACCGCTGACAATTCATAGGATGTGACTCCAACAGGGACATCCATTTACACATCGTTCTCACCTCTATTATTTCCTCACGCACATATCAGGGCCAATCAACAGGATGCAAGTATTTTTCAGATGACCCACAAGCCAAGTACGAGATTGGATAAGAGGACACACACCCGGCATGCTCACAGATACACGGAACACATGAGAATAGTATAGATACAAATCGGTAAAAGAATCCTCAGCTTTTCCGTACAAATTCTGGAAGATCCCAACCATCGATACCCTAGAACATTCCGGAAACAAGGTAATCCACAGTATTAACAGCACACTCTGTTCGAGCAAACTACAAAAGCAGCACTAGAACGGCAACCATGGGCGTCAACACCTTATACCAAACAAATTCTAGCCCCCAAGCAACTATTCGAAAGGCATCGAAAACATATATACCCTGAACCGAAAAAAGAACAAACTATAAGAAGAAAGCCCAGAAAAAACGAAGGAGCGCTGCAGGAAAACAGAAACAGGTTCGCTTATTACGGCACTTCTTCCTGCGCTATGTGCGACATAATGCCCTCGATCGTGTCGCGGTAACTAGCTCTATTGCGTGCCTATCTCGAAATGCCTCCGATTCCCCGTTGTGACCAGATAGATTCCCCACATCGATCTCTTGCTCCCTATATTGCTTCTCAAGATACTCTCACTATCCCATCCCCTCTTTCATTCCGACAGTATCCATACTCCAATCGCGCATGCTCCTGTCCTACACAACCCAACAGCTCCGCCCTTAACGACGCCAAAACCTCGCAATCAAAAGACAGGCACGAGCCCTCCCATAGCAACGTAGCGAATGTCGAAAGACAGTCCCGAGGACAAATTTCCACGGCCACTCAAACTCCTCGCAATCTATCCACCATCAGCATTGCCTGGAACAAAGCAAACACATACAATCCCCAGATCGGCACCCCATACAGCAGAAACAGTGTCCCCCGAGAATCCCATAGACTGACAGAAGAGGGGGGGGAGAGAGAGAGAGAGAGAGAGAGAGAGAGAGAGAGAGAGAGAGAGAGAGAGAGAGAGAAAGAAAGAAAGAAAGAAGGGGGTAGAGGAGATATTAAAAAGATCCAAGGTAGAACGATCCGGCACAAATATACCCCATGGCATACTTCACAGCACAGTCACCAGCAGTAACAACAACGAGGGTTAATCGGGTCAAGGACAGGGGATGGACGTCAATAAAGGATGTAGAGACTGCAATTGTCCTCAATCGTACATGTACATAGGCATATATATATACAAACGTATGTATACATATATGCTTATGAATACAATGAAACTTCAGAAGACATGCATGGAGAGGAAAACACAAAATGATGCGAGAATAAATAAGCATAGTACTAGGTTCTCAATATATTCGCTCTCCCATCATTATACCACACCAAGGGTAGGCGGGAGAGACTTGCGAACTCACCGGCTGGGGTGGTGGCATGCATCCTACAACATGCTTTTCGCTAGTTATGCCACAGACTAGCTCGTCAGAGGTAATCCAAACTGGATAGCACATAGTGAGGTCGCAAGGATAGCCAATACTGAGAACCATTGTAAGTTTTACACGCAGGTATACCAGGGAGGGAAAAGGAGGGAAAAGGAGATCGCGGTGGTAAAGGAAGGAAATCATCACCTCCGGTTGAGCCTCAGCCTGCAGCATTTCTTCGAAGCTGAAGGCGGAGTCCATGCTGACGTTTAAATTGATGGAAGATCAAAAGTTCAGAAGATCTTGTTCGATCCCAGGGTTATCGTTAAGATAGGTGTGCACTTAATGCATACACCCGGGGGAACGAGAGAGCAAGACACTAAGAAGGTGGCAGAGGCAGCAAACGAAATCCTGGGCAGTGTGTGTAGCGGACCTCGGGTTGGCCTGTGAGACCAGCCCCTTGGCCTGTTCTCACAGGCCTGTGCTATATTTGGGGTAGGCCAGTCCAGGCCGGTACCTCTGTCGGTACCAGCCAGTCCAGTCCAGTCCCGTCAGTCCGYTGGGGTATACCCCAGCCATTTTCTGTTTTCATTCTCATTCATCACTTGCACATTTTGGAGTACGTGCGTTGGAGTCTTGCGTGGGGAGCTGCGTTGTGCCAACTTGCTCCCTCTTCTTCCTCTATCTCCATCTCTGTCACTAGCGGAGCACCACACCCGGTGGGTCCGCTACATTGGTATCGGAGCAGGCGTTTCTCCCTGCTCCCCTCCCCCATCCACCCCCCTTCATCATTTCACACGTGGCTTGACCAAAAAAGCTCGCCACTTCACGTTTATTCTGACACCGGTGCACATTTTTAGTCATAACTTCTGCATCCGGTATGAGAATGTTTTCAACTTTAGCTTGTTGGAA
>BFEA01000105.1:1612824-1623380 GCA_003427395.1 Chara braunii | reverse complement strand
CTCTCTCTCTCTCTCTCTCTCTCTCTCTCTCTCTCTCTCTCTCTCTCTCTCTCTCTCTCTCTCTCTCTCTCTCTCTCATCACCCCGATGCGGGCAGTACGTCACCTCGCACCCACACAGAGGTGTCACCCCGCTTGATCTAAGCATGCAAGGCAAGTTTGCCCGTATGCCACAGTCCGTCGCGTCCCCACGTTAACCCCGCACGCTTAGCATCAGCTTGTCGGATCGCCCAACTCTCTACTCACCTGCCAGCTTTTGTTCATTAGCCGATCCTCTCGACCGCGCTAACTTCCAAAATTCTTAGAGAGGAGTTAACCGCGCTTACGAAATTTATAGCATGCATGCGTGTGCGCTCGATGCCTCGGATTGTGTTTGAGTACGGGGAAGAAGGAGGAAGGGAGTGCCTACGACTGCATGGCCAGGCCGCGGCGTGGGGGGCATAGACTCACTCCACACATTGATCCGGTCATGCACTCGTTCAGGCTAATAGGACAGAGGAAGAAGTATGCGCGCACGGAGGCGCCACAAAAGATACCAAGAGCGAGGGAATTACAGTAACTGTTGCAATTATGCCCGCCAAAACAAATTTACAGTTACACTCAGGATTAAGGCGCGGAGAAAGCAGAGCACAGATCTTGATGTGGCATGGCGTGTGCAAGCAAGAAACGCTGTGCAACAGAAATGGAGGCGTTCCTAAATTCCTAATTCTAATTCCTAGTTGGAAAAAGAAATTCCGAACGAAGCAATTTCCAAGAGCCCGCGGGACCTCGACATCAGTTGAAAAAAAAAAAATAAAAAAAAAATTCCCCGCGTGACAATTACGCCAAAAATGCCCCATTCCCACAGCAGAACAAGAAAGAAGCTATGACAACAGGCGCAATCAACTACCAACCGTCACGAGACCAGGCCAGCCACCCCCCCTTTTTCCCAAAGGACGTGAAAGCACAAGGACATGTAAAGCAAGGGCATCCACGCAATTCATAAGGCCATCCGGACTCAACCCGTTTCAACCCCCGACGTAGCCTAGGGCAGAAGATTGCGCGGTTGCAGACAGTAGTTTGTCACATATGTGACGCCCAGGGGTTCCAATCTTGAGCAAGCTCCTGCTTGCTCGTTCAATCATCCGTTGATCTTCGGTGGTTGACGCGGATTTAACACGTGCCACTTACCGTAAGATGAGAGTGTGGAAGTCATCCAGGCGGCATTCACGACTCCGATCTAAAGGTTGTCGGGGAAAGGTAGCTTGATGACGGGAGGAGGCGGAGGGGGGTGAGCTTGTGGGAGGGGTGGCAGAAAGCGGTTTTGCTCCCGATCCCCAGTGGGGAGCCGAGTGTCATGGGCGGTGTGATGTATACGGGGGAAGCGATGATCCTGGTGAGGGAGGGAGGCAAGGTAGTTGGGATAGAGGGTGCACAGGGTGCGGGGGATCGCGGTGCGAAGATTCTCGTAACCTTCACACGAGGGGATTATGCCCGAGATTATACAATATATTTGTATATTGTTGTAATCTCGCGATGCCGCGCCAAAAAGGAGGACGTGGAGGGGGAAAGTGGTTACGATGGAGTGAGTGGAGGCGTGCAGGAAGATGGTGACACCGAGACGGGTAGAATAGAGCTGGTGGAAGAGGGAAGGGGGGAAGGGATGTCAGTTGGAGGGAAATGGGGTCGACCCGCGATCTAATGGATGTCGATGAAATCAAGGGGACAACGGGATAATGACCGGGGACGAAGCCCGAGTGCGATCCCTCCGCGGTGGCTACACCATCTCCTCCGGACTCTTCTCGCGGTGGCTCTGGGTTGCGCGCCGGATCGTCTTGCAGCAGCCGCGCGTCCGAATCCTGCACTGGGCGCTTCCCTTCTGCCCTGACCCGTCCTCCTCGAATTTGTGATAATCTGGGTCGTCCGAACCGACCTTCGATTCTTCTTCTTCGTTAGCGTCTTCCCTCTCCTCCTCTTCTTCGTCTACCTCTTCTTCTGCCCCCACCTCCGCTCTTCGGATGATCGGATCCCACAGAGTGATATCGGTTATATCGATGACCAAATAGTCGCCCGAAGACGGGAGGTAGATGTTGTCGCCGTCGAGTTCCGTGCGCGTGGACTAGAGTAGTTGTGGCGCCAGCGTACGAGGGAGTGTCGCTGGTGCGGACCACTCGTCACAGCGTGAAAGGATCGCGAGAGGCAGATCATCTAGGAGCTGGGCCAGGAACACCAGAACTTCGCTCGTAATTGGCTCGAGATGTCCGTCCTGCACCTTCCCGAAGAGTATCCCCAATCATTGGGAACTTCGTCTTCCTCCTCTTTATCTGCCGCCTCGGCCCAATGAAACACCAACTCGAGAAGGGAAAAATTGAGTGCGACATACGCGTGCCACCACTCCGCCCACTTGCTCGCGTCCAGGATTGGCACGTCCAACCGCCTGATTCGAAAGGAGAGGGGAGGGTCCGTGACGCACTGCCAGAAGGTAGGAAGATCGAAAGGAAGCTCGAAGGTCGAAAGGCCGTGCCGGTTCATTGAGGCGGCGTGAAAGGAAGAAGTTGCAGGAGGACGATCTCCGGTGCGTCAGGAGAGATCCGGAGTTGACTGAGATCAATGTCGTTCGTGGAGTTGATCCGATCGCCACGTAGCGCTAACAGCTGGATGCAGGCAGTTGTGAGATCCCACGCCTAGAGTCGCAGTTGTCGAAAGATGTCTGTATGAGCCGCCGGATGCAACGCCGTAAGATCGTCGACGAAGGCGACGATCACTGTCACGTGGCTGCTGCCTGGTGGAGACAGCGGCAGAAAAGCCGACGCCTCGACCAACACTCTCGCCCGTTCGCTAGTTCGTGCGAACCAAAATTCCGTCACCACATGGATGACCGTCGTACTGAACAAAGTCACGAATTGGAGCAGATCTGGACTCAATCGTGGCCGCTGTACTTGCCGGATCGACGAAATATGCCTCCCAGGCCTCATTAGACGCTCGCTGATGGACCTGCTCGGTGGAAAAGCTCATGGCGATGGGGGAGAAGGTAGAGATGAAGGTTGAGAAGAGGGAGACTAACCGAGTTCAGGGTCGTCACTTTCTTCTTCAGAATCGAAAGATGATGTAGTCAATGGAGGAGAAGGAGAAGGAGGTAAGGGACGAAGGTAGGACATGTGTCGAATGATCGGTGGAGCCGATCAGCTTTCCGAGACTTCCGACGCAAGCCGCACTGTGTTCACTCCGTTGGGACCGAGCTCGACTATGCAACATCGCCCGAAGAATCATGGCGCTAACTTGCCCTGGGGTGCACATTTCCTCACCTTTCCTCACTTGCACTATATCCCCTAATTTATACTGGGGCCAAGGCCCAACATTCCCATTTCAGGCCTCGTAGCTTCGGACCTGTCGTCCGTGGGCCATTTCGGTCATTCACAGTCTTTTTCGGACCAACTGAGGGAGGGCTTTTTCCATTAACTCTAAATGGCGTTGGACCTTGTCCTTAACCGTGACCCTCGTGGTTCTTCACGTTAGGATCGTTTCGTCATTCAGGCTCGTTAGAGCCACACAGGCCAGATTAGTCCGTAGCTGAAAAGGGGTCAGGCCGGTGGACTCATGCCGGGTCCCCCGATGGATAGCCAGACTCATGAGGGGTCCCCCGGTTGATAGCCATGATGTGGTCTATGATATCGGCCCAAGGCCTCATGTCTCTGGTCGCGATATTTCGCCCCAAGACTGTCTTGATTACCCTACTTGCATTTTCTACCAGTCCGTTCGATTGCGACATGTGGGGAGTCGTATTACGGATGGAGACGCCATGTATGACTAGGCTCCTCAAGATTCTCCTCGGAATTTCACCCCGTTGTCCGTTAAAATTTCCTTGGTATACTGATGCATTCTGAGGAAATGGTTGACATACTGCATGATTTCCGCCGTCTGTCGCGTTTTACACGGGTAGGCCTCGATCCATTTCGAGAAATAATCCACGAATACCAAAAGAATTGAATACTCGCAGCTATTCGGTCCAGGGGGCACAATAATATCCGTGACCCTTTGGAATGATCGTTCGACTAGAGTGTGCACTATCAACCTAGGCGGCTGAATCGGCGCCTTATCCGCCGCGCAAACTGGACAGTTTTTAACAATGAATTTAACATCGTCCCGGATATTGGACCAGTAACACTCATTTTTGTCAATTGCGGCCTCCTTGATCCTTACATCGAAGTGAGCGGCGGTTTCCTTGTGGGTTGCCTTAACCCAGTCGTACCTCATGAATGGATGAGGCACTGGCATCCAGATCCCACTGCCATCAGTCTTCCGTTTTTCTAGCCATCCGTCGTTCCATCGGTAATCTCGCGCCCTCTCGTTAGCCTGCCTCCAATCTTCCTTGGTGAATTCTCGGAGGGAGTTTCCAACCACTGTAGGTATCAAGACGATATCCGTCCATACTTCGGGACGCCGAAATTGGCGTTTCTTTTATAATCCTTCAGACGTGGCTTTGAGGAATCGAGCCTCCGTCGGGATTTTGTCGGTGCGACACAAGGGACATAACCAGGGTTTACCTGAGCTCCTGTATTGGGTACAGGAGCCGTGAGCTTGGGAGACACACGGTTGACAGTCTATCCATTCCACATACCCTTCCCCACTAGGACGCATAGGAACCGAATATACTCGCGATATTGCTTCAGAAAAGTAACAGAACTTGTCAGGCAAGGAAAGATAAGAAGAGGATGAGAATCATGAGAGGGGGGAAAGGGGCCCACTGGTATTACCTTCTCCACCCATCGCCATCGTGTTCACGTGTCACTTCCTGGCTTGGCGAGCTCCGGGTCCTTCCACGGAGTAATCTCTTCACTTCTTGCCACCTTGTTTGGCCGATGCAGTCGTGTCAACCCGTCCTCGTTCCCGTGCTTTTCCATCTTTCGATGAATGACGTCGAAGTCGTACTCCAGTAGCCGGACAACCCATTGTCCAATCATGCCCGTGTAGTTGGTGAGCCTTTTGAGAGTGAGCAGGGGCTCATGATCCACGACGAGGAGGAACTTTTGTCCGTATAGATACGGATGGAAGTGCTGAATTCCCCAGACAACCACGTAACACTCACCTTGTGGGGCCGAATCGTTCCTTCTCTCGTTCGATACAGTTCGCGAAGCGTACTCGATGCCGTCCTTCCCCTTCTAGGCCGAAATAGCGGAGATCGCCTCAGGTTGCTAGTCCGTAATGAGAATGAACTGTTTCCCAGGACCAGGCTGAATCAAAATAAGTGCGGAAGCCACGACCTCCTTCAAGGTGACAAAGGCTTGTTCGCAGTCCGTGTCCCACTTCAGTGGCTGGTCCTTCTGTAGGAGGTTCATTAGAGGCCGAGCAATTGCCGCGAACCCCTTAATAAACCTCAAAAAGGCTCGAACCTGCGTCAGTGACGTAGGCATGGGGGCCTCTCGAACTGCTTCGACTTTTCTCGAATCTTGCCTCAAGCCCCCTCGAGTCACCACATACCCCAAGAACGAGATCTCCGAGAGGAAGAACTCACTCTTCTCTAGCGCGATCTTGAACCCAACATCTCGCACCGCCCCCAACGTCTACTCGATGTGTTGAGCATGTCCGTGGAATGATTCATAATACACTAAGATATCGTCCATGTACACAATGAGGCAAAAATTGATCATGCCCTGGGCTAATCGAGTCTTATTGACGAAGTTCTAAAAGGTGATGTTCATCGCCCTTTGAAAGGTCGCCGGTGCATTGCATATCCCCATAGGGCAACAAACCCACTGCCATGTGCCTTCGGACAGTACGAACGCCGTCTTCGGTCGATCCTCCTCCTTGACTAGGATATAATGGAACCCATGACGGATATCGAACTTACTAAAATAATTGGCACACCCAATCGCATCCAGCAAGTCATCAATCTGGGGGAGAGGGTACACATCTTTGATCGTGATATAATCCAACTTCCCATAATCGATGCATATGCGAATCGACCCGTTTTTCTTCAGAACTAAGACTACTGGGAATGACCATGTCCCGGAAGCTGGTTGAATCCAACCGTTAGCTTTGAACTCCCTAATTCGTTCCAATGCCGTTTTTCGTTCAGCGAGGGAATATCGATATGGTTTGCAATGGATTGGTGGGTGTGTCCCGGTCTGGATTTCGTTCTAAATCACTAGTGAGTCTAGTAGTGACAACCCAATATCTGTATCCTCGACACTAATCGCCCGTGATATTCAATAAGGATATCAGCGATAAGTCGGTGAGTCTCGTCGGGCACGTATTGGGGCACATGTAGCTCGTAAAGTTGTTCGCGTATGCTAACCGTCACTTGTTTCGTGCCTACTTTCTTGGCGTTCCCTGGTGGAGGAGCCGAGATGAATGAGTTGTCCGATCCCCAGGAGAACACCGTGACGACCATCAGAGAGTCTAGTTCCTGGATTGCCACGTGCTCTTTTGGTGTTACCCCGTCGTTGATATCCTGCAAACTTACGGGTTTTTCCGAGTTCGTATGGGTTGCCACGCCCAGGGGGTTCCAAAGTTCCGTCCTCGGCACCCTGTCGCAGCAATCGGACCTCTTTCCCTATAGAGAGCAGAGACCGAGGCAGTCATGAAATGTCGCAAAACGCTTTCTTGTCATTGTATCTCGAGAGAAGCGGGGTGGTGACCTTGTATAGGGTCCGAGGGGGTTCCGAAGAATCAACCATTCGGGACGTTTGGAGGAGCGGCTCCCCTAGGATTAAGGCTCGCGTCCGCTGGAGGTTCCGTTTCGTAAGGACGAATGTTTTCGATGTTTTCTGCTGCACGGGGTAATGAATCAGTTGGTGTACCATATCCCAAATCTCGGGGTCGGTTTTATTCTCGCCTTCAGAGGAGCTAGTTGACAGCTCCGGTCCTTTTTCCCTTTTGTCCGTTTCCTCGAGGGGTTCCCTCCATATGATTATGTGGAGTGGTTCTCCACTTTCGGGGGGAGTCTTTCGGGTCGTAGGTAGTGCAGTCTGGAGAGTTAGATGCATCGGGATGACGTACAGGTTCCCGCTCGTATTCCTAAGAATGATCGATCGTCTCTCGAAGTCGAGATTGACTCTTAATGCGGTAAGGGCTGGTAATCCTAGGAGGACGTCGTAGGTATTCACATCTTATACCGCGACATCTCCCAATGCATCACTCTTTTCCTAATCGGAACGCAACATTCCTCATTCTTCCTACCACTTTGATCTTTTCTTCGTCAGCCGAGACAAGGTGATCTCCTTTTGCTAACGGGATCAGATCCTTTCTTCTTCCTACCCGTTCCATGACCTTTAACGAAATGGCTAGGACCGCGGCCCCTGAATTGACGATGGCGTTCTACGGATTTCCCCAAACTTCTAAATCACATTCCGGGGATTTCCACGGAATGACCTTAATGTGAAGGAAATGATAATCTTTTCGAATGAGTCCTAACCGTATCAGGTCCAAGGTGCTGGGGACATCGGGTTTGTCTTCGCAGGCGGGGGCTTTCCCTTTGGACCTTTGGTGGCTGATTGCTTGGCAAGGGCGAACCGTTTTCGGTTTGCCTTGCAATGTTGCAGCATTCGTTCATTTGCTCGTTCCGATATGGACAGTAGGTGTCCGATGGGCCGGGGGATCCGATGATTCAGAGCTCGGACAATGTTCACGACATCGATTTCTCCCGTAACGAAGGTAGGACCGCTAGATTCCATTTCTCTGGGGGACGGTCTCCATTCCGCAATTTCCCGTTGTTTGTTCGCTGGTCGGATGGTTTCAATCATTCCCATCCCTGGGTAACCCAACGATATGTATTGATCGAGGGGGATGAGTTCCGCAGCTTCCTCGGTGGTAACCATTGTGCTTCCCCTTCCCTACGTTTCTTCGATCATCGTGCCTACTCTTCCTAGCCAGTTGGCGACTGGCGTTGCTGCCAAACGGGCGACCCTTACCCATACTTGGGCTGGTCGGTTGGGGCAGTCCCTGGCTAGGTGACCGGGCTCGTGACATGTGTAGCAGACTCCTAGATTAGCCACTGCGCCGCCCACTGCCTGAGCGGGGGCTGCTGCATGTGCCATGGGTGTAGCTCGAACAACAATAGGGCGCATCGATCTCATCATAGACTCTATCCGGACATTGTGCTCACTCCGTTTCTTCTTGCTCTCTTGCATCAGACTAACTAAGGTTCGAGTCAGCTCCAGTATTGCGTTTGGCTCACTTGATTTCGCGGGAGGTTCGGGGGGAGGCGCAGGTGGGGGAGGCGTAGGGGCGACCATCACGGCCAGCCCCGTGGTTGTGTCAGGTATTGTTCTCAGGTAAGTGACCGGGCTGGAGACAAAGGCCATGTTTTCAAATTTGTTTTGGAGCGCAGCTAATTCGGCCTTCACTCTGGCTAATTTTAAAGAGTCCCCTTCCTTGACGTGGTCCTCCCCTTCTAGGAAGCTAGCAACAAACTTTCTCTCCATCTCTTCTGCAGCGTCCATGATTTGCTGCATGGTGTGGTTGATGGGGGAGAACTGCTTTCGCAGCTTGGCCCTTATCGTTCGACTTCGGAGCCCATCGATAAACAAATCCCTCTCGACATTTTCGCCCCGTTCTGACTTGACAAACAACCAGCTGCAGTATTCAGCGTCGGATTCGAGGGTTTCTGGACTTCATCCTTAATCATGAAGAAAGCTTGCTCCAACCTCCAGGTGAATGTCGTCAAATCGGTTTAAGAAGTCCCTTTCGAAGGTCGGGAGATCAACCCATACCTAAGTGGTAAACCAGTGGTGCGCATCCTCTCTCAACCTGGCAGGGATGTTGATCCGAGCTTCGTCATTGTCGTATTGTTGTGCGCGTAGTGTGGCTAGCCATGCTCCAACCAGATGATGCGCATGATCAAAGAGGTACAGATCAGGCGGGGTCGTTGGCGCGCATGCTCGAGGGGCAGGGGCCCCACCCGCATTTGGTGCCAGATTGGCATTCATATTGGCGGCCTGCCGACCTGCCGATCTTCTTCGGGTTACTATAGGGTCGCGCCGTGGCGTGTTCCTCTGCCTAGGACCCTTTGGTTTTCATATAAATGGCATGGCAAGTGGTATGAAAATTAGGGTCTTCGTTAACCTTCCCTCCCTAGGACGCCCCCGGTTCGCCAGGTCGTCCCTTGTATCCTACCCGATTGCCAATCTCTGGGCCTGCCACGTGCCGGCTCCGATACCAACCTCACGCCCGACGCGACATCTTGATCGGAGCGTGAGTGGGCTTGGAAGTGCGAAAAGGGGTGTGCCAAGGATTTTTGGGAGAGTGGGGGTGGAGTTTTAGGTCGGAACAAAGATCTCTTGTGGCGAGTTTCAGAGATTGCGAAGATTAGGTGGATAGGTGTGGATCGGGTTTTAGGCTTCGGAAGACGGAGCTATCGTCTCCGTTGGGTCCGTCGCCTGGGTCGGTCGCATATTTGGTGGACCGCCGGAACGCTATGGCTATCTCGTTGGTTGACCACTTGTCGACGCCTAACGTCGCAGGTCTCGAAGTCGGACGAGGCCGGTCTCAACCGAAGGCTGTGTGCCCGTCGCTCCTCCTCCGAGCGAGTTCGCTGAATGAAGCCGGAAGCTCGGTACTCATGGTCCTGCTGGCACTCCGAGCATGGGGGTTGGGGTCAGTAGGGGGCGATGGCGAGCAAGGGCACAATGGTCCGGGAGTGATAGGGTAGGATGTGGTGATAGGGAGGGAACTCGGTCCCTATGATAATGATCTCGGGTTTCATGATGACGTGACACGTGTGTGGGTTAGAGTAGTTGGGGAGATAGGGAATACGTCCCAAGGCCCGATCGAGGTCCCACTTGCAGATTCGTTCCTTCCCCGTTAAATAAGGGAAGTTCGGGGGTGCCGCCCTGGGCCGTGCAGACAAGCGAGAGTGCTCCCAGTATTCCCGAAATTCCCGATCCCTCGAACACTCACGGTCAGTGATGTAAACGGGGGCATCAAAATTCATGCTACAAGTTAAGGTGGAACACCAAGCATTCAAGATTTAGCCGAGTTCAAGGTTCGCGGACGTGCGTGTAGGCATAGATCGTCTCCGACTGAGCCTATACGTGTATACACGAGCCTTGTCCTTCAGTTAGAGGGGCGAAAGCCAATGGCTCGCAAGGCAGATCATCCTATAGTGAGACAACCTTCCAATAGTCTAGCATGCCTATCCAATTCATGCACAAGCAGAATTACGCCTATCATCCATGCATCTAGTTTTGAATCGAGGTTTATGCAATACTTCCTTGCCCCATCAGTCCGAAATCCCGCAAGGTCCAATCGTCTGGGATCAATCAATTAGACCCATCAATCTAAGAGGACAGAGAAGGGGAGGGAAAAAAGACAACCATTCATCAACACCCGAGGAGAGTAAATGAAAGCATACACGTCAATAGAAAAAAGAAAATGACAAGTCCGAATGCCGATCAGAAAGGAAAAAGAGGGGCGACTCACGCCGAATACCAAAATTGCTGAGAAGGAAAGAAGAAGAAACAAAATGGCTTAGAGGGATAGAAGAAGAAGCTCATCGCACACTTCTCGCTTCTCTCTCTCTCTCTCTCTCTCTCTCTCTCTCTCTCTCTCTCTCTCTCTCTCTCTCTCTCTCTCTCTCTCT
>BFEA01000105.1:1576479-1586737 GCA_003427395.1 Chara braunii | reverse complement strand
GCGGGGTTGGATGGCCCCCGCGGCGGGGGTCCGGGGTCCGCAGCCTCACACCGGCTTTGCCCCCGGGGATCCCCGCTCGACAACGCTGGTAGCGGTAGTCCTTCCTTAGCATCCACAAAAAATGTGACCCCTGCGTAGCCTAAAGGTTCTCTTTGTTCTCTCATGATAAAATTCATCCAACTGATTACTGCTCATTACCATACCGATCCTCTTATATTCCCCATCATACTCATCCTTCTTAAATCTCGCCTCAGTGTCTTTATCTTGCTCAGGGTTTTTCGACTCTTCCTCTATCTCATTCAGCCTTCGCTTTGCCATCCTTGAACTCTCTGCCAGCTCATGAGCTGTAACAGCAGCTTGTTCTACCTTCCTATACCATCCTTCCTCCTCATCCTCTTGAGTTAGAAGGTAATGGAGGTAAGGGTCTTCATTTTCCCCCCAGCAGTCTTCCTGCTCGTTGCTATTGCTGAGGCTGTATAACAACTGGGAGCTAAAGGTAGTCCTTCATCATCGTCTTCCATAAGGAATTCGTCAACGAAGGGTGCCTCCTCAAGAGATTCATCATCTATTGATCCTCATTCTACGCGGCTCAGCCCATCAGCTCGATTCTTTTCAGTAGGTACCTTCTCTAATACAAAATCATACGTCCATATGTGTGCTATCCACCTACTAACCGTCGCATCTACTTGTTGATGCCTCTTAACAACTCCGATTACTGCCGTGGAATCCGTTCTTAGGATGAATCTCCGTCCCATAACATAGTGTTTAAATACCCTGAGACAGTACGGGATTGCGAGAAGCTTCTTCCTAAACTGAATATAGCCTCTCTCAACCGAATTAAGGGTGCGACTCTCAAATCTAAGTGACCTTGCTTTACCATTCTCATCTCGCTGCACGAGCACTCCTCCTAATGCTATCGGGCCGCCGTCGGCTTCGATGATGAAGGGTCTCTCCCTTTCATCGTCGAAGTAGGGTACTTCCAATACGACCCCGCCATTTCTTAGCTTATCTTGAAGTATCCGCGCAGCCTTCTCTCTTTGGTCAGACCACTCTAAGCTAGCTCCTTGTCGCACCATTTCTCTAAGGGGTTCGACTATCTTGGCGAACCCGAGGATGAAGATTCGCCAGAAGCTGCAGACCCCTAGGAAACTCCTTACTTCCCCAACCGTTTTTAGAGATATAGAACAGTTCAGGAGTTTATCCACTTTCTTTGGATCAGGGCTTCTTCCTTCTAAGAAGCACCTAAAATCGAAGATCGTTACTTCCCTTTGGAACAGTAGTGATTTCGGTCCGCTGGCTGTTAGGTTGTATTTAACCAACCTTTCTAGTACTTTCGCTACTCCCTTCGCATGTTCCCATACGAACTGTCTGACTAGACCATCCACTAAAGTCTCATTCTTTTCCTTTGGTCCCTTAACTGGATTGTCGTCAATGTATGGGAACGTAACCTTTGGGCATATGTCCTCCATGACCTTCAGCATATCGCGCTGGACGACTGCGACCCCATTCGTCCACCCCTAAGGCACCACACACATTTGTATGAGGCCTCTATGTGTATGCATGATGGTCATAGGTCGACTAGTAGGATTTATCGGGAACTGGTTACAGCCAGAGTATAAGTCCACTAGGGAGTAAATGCTTCTTACTACAAAAAACTTGGCCAACAGATCCGCATTGGGTAAGCTACCCGCATCGCGAACCGTTACCGAATTCAACTTTTGCAAATTCTGTATCCAGCGCAGACCACCACCTGACTTCCAAAAGCAAAACCAGTGATCGGCGTAAGCTCCATCAGCTGGTTTCGCAACGTTGGGGGCGATCTTCTGGTTTATGTACTCCATTACCTTTTTTTCTTCCTTTTGAGCGTACTTTGTGGGTCTATCATTCCAAGGTGTGTGAGGAACGGTCCAGATCTTGACCATCTTGATCATGTCAACGTCCAGTCGTCCCCTCTCCTCATCATTAAAGGAAAAAGCACCACTGTACCTCTGACATAATTCATATATGATATCCCTCTCAGCCGGCAGAAGGAAGTCATCGGCTCCTATCTTCTTTATTTTGAACCTCTCTGGGGTAATTCTCCCTCCTTTTAATGCAGTCACTCTTAATCTTTTAATTATCTTTCTCTCCTTCTCTAATGCCTCATTGTAATCTTTCTCTATCAAAACTGTCACCGGATTCTTCTTAATGCCCTTGCGCTTATACTTCCTCTTAGATCCGGTGGCTATTTTTCTAAAAAAAGACCAGTCGAAGAGAAGGTGAGTTGCATCGTGCCAGCTTTGGCTGCCCTCACAGCATCCTTGAATCATTCCATCTCTCTCTTATCGCCTAACTCCTTCTCTTTATCCAGGAGCTTGAACATCTTACATATATCATTTACTCTAATTGTTGTCTTCTCGTCTATTATTCCATTTTCTTTCAGTTTTGCCTGTACTTCCTCAATCAACTTGTCAGATTCTCCATGTCTAAGAGAGTTAACATGTCGCTGATGACGAGGATGATGTCTATCACTTATCACAAAAGTCTGTTCTTGGCCAGTATTGGGGTCCTAGAGAGAGAGTCAGGCCGCCCCATCATGGCCGAAGAACGCTAAAACCTCCATTCTATGTAGCAAAGGGACTCCGAGAATGCAATCATGATCCAAGTTGGGGACCACAAAATAGAGGATCTCGGCCTGTAAAGTTCCAATCCAAATAGGCAAATCATCAATGAAACCTTCCAAAGGCAGAAACCCGACTATATTGGAAAGCTGATAATTGGCCTTCCTGTCTATCCCGAGCCCACATTACCTCATTGTGGCCGATGACATAAGGACGATCTCGGCCCAGAGTCCACTAGGGCTCTAACTTTCACATCATTTACAGAGATATTCAAATATCCGCACGACATGTTGCCAAATCTCATCTTGGTACCAGGCGGGGCTCTTTCCACATGCTGAGGGAAGAGTGTTAGACTATTAATTTCTACCTTCCACCTTTCAACCATCTTCTTAAGTTCTTTTCTAAACTTAGGTACCAAAGCCACTGCTTCTTTCCAGGATAGGGTGATCTCGGTCTCCTCGAACAATTTCTTTGTTACTTCATCTATCGAGATCCCTTCCTCGACCTCGGATCTCAGGACCACCCTTCTCTTCTTCCCGGCAGCTTCCTTTCCTTTCCCTTCCTTCACTAGGTCCTTGGTCCCATCTATCAGCTGGTCTAGCTCTCTTTGAGTCTTCTCTCGTTCTTTCTCTTCGATCTCTTTCTGGCTGATATGAGATACATTCAGACTTTGACTCCCAGGATTGTCATCTCAAGCCACTATCTCTGGAGGTAGTATACCATCAAAGGTGATAACATTAACTCCAGCCTTCTTCTTTTTATCCTTATTGGCCCTAGCATGTTCTAGGACAACTGTTCGCATCCCTCCTTTGACTCGGAATTCTATCTTGTTCCAATTGGCATCACAGACGTGCCCATTGACATTCTTCTTGACAATCCCTTCTTCGAGTTCCTTCTCTAGTAAAGGGCACCGAGTTATAGTATGGCATTCCTCGTCACAATAATAACATTGGAAGGGGCCATCTCTCCTTTGCCAATCTCGGCTCTTATTATCTTTCTTCCAATCCCGGTCACGCTTCTTCTTTTATCTCTCTTTTTTCCTTCGCCTAGCGTCATCATCATCACTACTCTCGCTCTCATTCTCACTCTCTTTCTTTTGTTTCTCCTTCTTTCTTTCTACCTTAACTTCTTCGGCCCCAACAAGTGTTTGAGTTGTTGAGGCAGGAAGGGTTAACTTTTCGAAGCTACCAAGCTTAACGAGAAGACCAAGGAGCTCTTTGGCCTTCAAATTTTCTCCCTTAGCTGCCTCAACATTTCCTTTTCTTGCACTGGTGATTGCTTTCATCTTTTCCAGAGACCACTTCCGGTTTGACATCAAAGGTAGTTCACGGACCATCTCAACCACTTCATCCCACTTCAGAGGATAATGGGCAGCGCGACTTACCACACTCTTTCTTTCATCCTCTGCAAAATTAGTTAGCAGGACATGACACTTCTGGGCCTCATCTAAGAAGGGTACTCTCCGCGCAACCCACTCAAAATCTTCTAGAAATTGATCAAGGGTTGCATATTTTGAACGTCGCACTTCCAACAAATTTTGCATGGTCGTTGGGACGTCATACTTCGCATATTCTTCCAGCATCTTTTGTCTAACCTCAACCCATGTTGTCATTCTTTGTGTCGTTTTTGTCACCGACACCCTCATCTTAGGCTCAACATAGGCTAGCAGAGCTTTCAACTTCTGTTTGTCCGACTAACCGTGACTCATACCGAAGACATCATAGTCTTTCAAAAACTCCCTAACCTTGGTTCCATCAAAGCAGGGTATGTTCTCTGGAGGTACCTTAGCTCTTGGAAGGTCTAGACGAACATTCATTGTGTTCATCCCGGTCTTCATGACCTCTATCCTTTTCAACATTTCTTGTACAACAGTGGTAGTGGTCACTTCTCCGTCACCTGTGGAGGAACTAGTAAGGTTCTGCCTTGCGTCCGGTCCCCTGACCATCTTGTCTGATTTACTGGTTGAACTCCTATTTCTTCCTGAACCTTTTTTCTCTTATGATTGCGTTTAGAATTGGTTCCCAGTTTCTGCCGTCAGTAAAACTTTCTGGCAAAACTGGTTCGGGGAACTTGTCGAACACAATCGGAGCTAGGTTACTCACTACTCTTGCTCCTTTTCTTTCTAGCTCTCTCTTCTCTTTATTAACTATATCACAAATCCAGCTCTGAAAGGACTCGCGATCTGTCCCTCTCTCTCTTAATGAGGGAACATAGGGTCGAATATCGTACTCACCAGTGTCAAGGAACTTCACTATAAGGATATACGCCTTCCCAGGTACGTGTTTCTCCTCTAGGGATATACAACGTTTTATCTTGTACGGGAAAGCTCCTCCACTGGTAAAAGGAACTAGGGCGTTTAGTGTTGCCGTGACTGCCGGACAGTAACCAGATATTGCCTAGTCCCTAGCGACCCCCATGATTCTTTTTTGTCTCTTTGATACGTCTAATCTTTTTCAGTGCCTACTAAGTCTTTTAACTAGAATCCTCAATAGAGGCACTGCTCCACTTTCTATCTCTTAAGACAGTATTAAGGATCGGTTCTCAGTTCTCACCATTGACTAAGCTATTTGGAATAGGAGGACTTGGGAAACCTTCATACTCAGTAGGCTCCACACTCCAGGTAACTTTCTTACCTTCCTTCTTGAGTTCGTTTCTGTATTTACAGACGTGACTAAGTGCCCACTTGTGACAGCCAGTATACCGCCGCCAAATCTTCCTAGTCACTGGAGTGTATATACGCACGTCATATTCATTRGTCTCTAGGAAGCAAGTTACTAACACATACACTTTTTCTTCTGCCTCAGGTATGGCTAAGGCAGTGTATCTCTCAATCTTATAAAGAAATGTCATTCCTACCGTGAAGGGTTCCAAATTCTGGACTAGGCGCGAGATGACCGAAGAATTAATATCTGGTAACACCCTTCTTTCGGCCTTCTCCAAAATATGTCTTTTTCCTAAGAAACCAGCATTCTCCTCAGCTATAACAGACTTTTTTCCAATGTCAGGTGAGGAAAAATTCAAGAGAAGCTTCGTCTTGAACTTCGAATCGTCGAACAAAGGTGTCGAGAAACAGCGTCCTTGGTCACATGACTAAGTCATTCTTTCTTGCTTTACCAACCACGGCAATAACTTCTAGAAAAGGCGCCCAGTCTCTCCTGTCAGTGAAGCTATCCGTAGTCAGAAAACTAGAGAGTCTTTCGAATTCCCTGACTCGTTTCCCCCAAGTCACTTTCTCATGCAGGCTTCAAAGCAGTTCCCTTATCCTCGAGAGGTGAATGTACACTTTCCTCAGACACTCTAAATAGCCTTCTTCTTATGTTATTCCTTCCTGAGCATAAACCCTCACGTCAAGCTCGTTGGTCTTGAGAAATCTGACCACTGGGACATAGAATACTAAACGCCCTTCTTTACAGACGCCGTGTCTCAGTATCTCGAATGGACGGTCAGTCTCAGTTACTTTATCTAACCATCCTCTACCAATGGTCACAGTCGCAATTGACTTAGAGTTTTCACATTCCAATATCATTGCCTTGAGCTGATTCTAGCGCCTCTAGCTAGACTGTCCGCAGGACGCTGTCTAGATAGGATGGTCTCATGTCTAGCATGCAGCATCACTCTCCTGCCATCCGAACTTTTGCAATCCAGCAAATGCCTAATCTTAGTCTAATCCGTAATTGCTCTAAAAGCAGCCGCCCGCATAAGCTCAAGGTAGTGCTCTACCATGCCAATCTCGTCACACCTACCTAGCCTAGTGTCGCATCCTCTCACGACCCCGATGACAGTCGCTCGTTGCTCATCTAGATAGACCTCGAAGCAGAAGCTCTCTCCGTTATCAGGAATGTAGATATATTTTGGCATGACTCACCACACTCGGTCCCTAAGTACCGCGTTGAGGATTGGTCCCCAGTCCTTCCCGTCGCAGAAGCTAGCGGGCACAGGCGGACTTGGGAATCTCTCAAACTCTCTGGGCAGGACACTCCAAGTCACCTTCTTTCCTCGTTGTCTCAGCAACAGCCTTTCATCTAGGACATACTCAGCAACAGTTATCCAACACGCCTCATAATCGATCCCTCTCCTTGTCTCAGCAAATACGTATGGTCTCACATCATAGTCATCCGTATCAAGAAACCGAGCTACAAGAGAGTAAAAGATCACTGAGTCGTGCTCACAAGTCACACACCTCTCAATGACGTACGGGAAGACACCCCCAGCCGTGATTCTTGTCAGCGCCTCTATCGCTTTCGTTATTGCTGACATTGACTACTTACCAGGTTTGCCTCCTCAGTGCTGCATTGATGATTGGCTGCCAGTTCCTAGCATCACAGAATCCTTTGGGTACTGGCGGGGCAGAAACCTTCTCATAGATCCTAGACAGTAAGCTCCAACTCGCCTCTATCCCTTGTTGTCTCAATTGATCCCTCTCTACTTTGACACACCTTAGTATGATATCCCAGTTGGTAAAGAAACTAGGGTCATGATCAGCCCCCTTCTAAGATGTAAGGTCGAATATCATAATCATCAGTGTCAAGGAATCTAGAGACAAGCACATGCACAGTCGTCGTACTTTTACACAAGTAATGCATTTGACAAACATATAAGGGAAGGCACCACTGCATGTGACACGAGTTAGGGCTTCTAGGACATTATACTCTTCAGTCATCATCTGGTTTCTGACTTATGGACTTCTCAAGCGAAGGGTCCAGAAAACAAATTTCAAACCCTTGCTTGCAGGTCTGAATCACTTTAGATAGACTTTTGGAAGAGGCCCCTCCTCTCGAACTCTTCTAGCCGAAAGTTTTTCTGACCTGAGCCAGACTCTCTACGAAATATGTTAGATTGCTGCCTAGTCACAGAATATTGTGACCAAGGTCCGCTCCCAGGAACTCAAGAATTTTGAGTCCCCGGCAACGACGTCATCTTTGTCGCGCCCCCACCGCTCCAAGGGTCGGGCTAGATGTCATTTCCCGGACCGAGTTCAGTGGGTTGATGGACTAGCAGGCTGTCACGCAGGATTTTTGATAGGTATGAAAATAGAGGTGTGTTCAGAGGCAGTCACACTTTATCATATAGCCGAGTAGTCAGAGTTATCCTTCCTGCCAGCGGCGACACGGCTTAGAGTGAGGCGTTCGGGTTTATCGCCTGCACCTGACCCCGTATAAAGGATAGACTCAAGGTCAGCAGAGTCCCTATCATTTAGGAGTCCTTTAGGCTTCCTTGAGTGTAACCTTCATAAAATAAGGAGGAAAAATAACATGCATCATAGAGCACTTGACACTGGCAAAATGAGAAGACTAGAAACCAGACTCTTCAAGAGTATGACCAGAGATACGAGACTGAAGAGTAGTACACAGAGTATGTAGGGAGCAGCCATTGGAGGACTGCAATCACTAATAAATAATAATGTCGTAATACATCAATAATGACTGAAAAGAGAGAACCTCAATCAATCATAATAAGCGGTACCCCCTCGTGAGTGAGTGTTGTCGTCTGGGACTCCTCGTCATTGAGAACTCGTGTGGCTATAAACTTTGGAACCACATAGCTGATCTCGAGAGACGCTGTTGGATCAATCTTGCAGATATAGGCCATGCATCTGACCATCTCCTCGTCTGCGACGCTCCTGAGATAAAGCTCCTCCGCAAGGATGATATCGCTTGAAGCTCCAATCAATATCTCAATACGTCCTCTCCCACCAGAGTAAATGTAGGAAACCTCGAGAAAGCGATCTCCGTAAAGAGGCTTTCGATAAGCCTGCATAGCAAAGTCAGTCCCAATCAAATGACTATAGCCATCTCCAAGGTATGTGACCGGACCCTCCCCTCTTGGGGGACCAATAACTGTCTCAGACCCAGGGTTCTCTGACATGTAGGAGTCAATCACCCTCAAGAAGATACCGTGCAAGAAGATGTGCGATCCTCCTCAATGTCGCCCTCCGACGTCTCCGCTCACTGGTCTCTAGCGCTCCTTTCGCTGTCCACAAACTCGACCCCTATGAGTGCCCCAGTCGAAATAATCGCCAAGATCAAGGTCACTCACAGAACAGGGCTCCAAATCCGACTCATCAGTCTCTGATTTCGGGACACATGTAGCGATTGGGATTCCGGATCTGGTTATCTCTCTGTGGATCCGGTCGTCCTTCCGCCTCTTCTCCTTGCTGCGGGGCTCTCTAAGGGGCTTGGGGTTGAATCCGTCAAAATCGAAGAACACAACCCCAAGAGCTGAAGGTACGCGAGGGAACACTACGTGTAGCCAGTTGTCCCTCCAATAGCTCTCCCTGCGAAATATGTAATCCGTAATCCTTTCATATGTGGTGCCCTTCACTCCCGTCTCTGCCCCCTTCACCGAGTAGGTGATCACAAACGTGTGTTTCGAGGTCGAGGACTCATTGGCCCTGATAGTGAAACTCTGATGTCTCGCATGCCTGTAGCAGAAACTCTCAATCAATCTACCCCACTTACGGACAGTATCATGACGTCGGACCAGCTTGGATGGAATGCACGCTCTCACTAGTGCAGATACTCCCTCCAAGACCCGGCCGGATGACAACTCAATGTGGAGGCCTGTCTGAATGGCCTAACTGAACTGCAACTCGATATGGGGCCCGCCTGAATGGGCCCAGTTGAACAACAACTCAATATAAAGCCCGCCTGAATGGGCCCGGCTGAACAACAGCTATTTTAGAAGAAAGGGCCCGCCTGAAGAGGCCTGGCTGAAAACTGCAACAATCTCGAGAAGTGGGCCCGCCTGAAAGGGTCCGGCTGAATCAGCAACTCAATCTCATGTAGGCCCGCCTGAAGGGCCCGGCTGAATAACAACAATCTTTAGTAGGCCCGCTTGAATGGCCCGGCTGAACAACAATAATCTCAAGTAGGCCCGCCTGAAGGGCCCGGCTTAACAGCAACAATCTCAAGTAGGCCCGCCTGAAGGGCCCGGCTGAACAACAACTGATCAATAGAACATCTCATGCACAGGGACCAGTCACAAATGCTGAATGTACCGGGGCTAGACTTAGCCAGGTCATCTGTGCAGGGACTGGATTGCCAATGCTCCCCGTGAGAGGGAAGATATCACGTGCATGGTGTGTTGCTCATCAGCAAGGAAATAAATCGGCGGGATCGTGACGACAAATCATCCCAGCTAGCAATCCTATTGCTCGGGTGTACGTGGGCTTGCACTCAAACAACAATAACCAACCTAGGCGCACACATCCAGCGCAAGTGCACATGGGCGCTCACTCAAATAACTGTATCAAGCCTGGGCGCACACGGGCGCACTCTCTATATCAAGCTTGCGCGCACATGGGCGCGTACTCTAACAGCAATATCAAGCTTGGGCACGCATGGGCGCGCACCCTAACAGCAATATCAAGCTTGGGCGCGCATGGGCGCGCACTCTAACAGCAGTATCAAGCTTGGGTGTGCATGGGCGCGCATGGGCATGCTCTCTAACAACAATATCAAGCTTGGGCGCGCATGGGCTCGCAGTCTCAAGCTTGGGCGTGCATGGGCGCACTAGATCTGGTCTGGGCACGCGCGGGCGCGCACTGAAAATAAATATGAGATCTGGGCGCGTGCGGGCGCACACTGAAAATAATTATCTGATCTGGGCGCGCGCGAGCGTGCACTGAAAATAATTATCTGATCTGGGCGCGCGCGGGC
>BFEA01000105.1:1553094-1572940 GCA_003427395.1 Chara braunii | reverse complement strand
GGGGGTAATTTGAAGGGGCCGGGGGTCGGGGATCCCCGCCGCGGGGGTGCGGGGGTGAAACCCCCACCCCGGCTTGGGCCCCGGGGATCCCCGCGTGACAACACTGCTGATCGTGACTGGTCGACATAGTTTGTAGTTGTCCTCGGTTCGGTATGCGGGATGCGTGTCATGGAAGAAGAACTTGTAAAGCTTTGCCCGTTTTTCGGAGGAGAGCTTGAACCAGAAGTTCCTGTTGGGATCATGGTCCATCGAGTTTTGCCCGATGTGCAGTTTGCAGTTGTGAACTCCACTATTGATCTCGTGCATGACGTACATCTTCAAAAAGCTGATGAGTTTTGTGTCCCCCTCCATAGTCACTACATGGCGCCCACTCCTGAGAAGTTTCCACACAACTTGGGCGTGCGCCTTCCCAAGGGACATAACTGCGTTCTCGGGTGGGCAGAAGAACTCCATGAGGCTGCACAACATACTAGGGTTGCACTCCATTTCCTTATACACCACCCCCTTCTGGTGGAGGACACCTGCTGAATGGAACGTCGTGGGTGTGAACTGAGTTTCAACGATATTGGATGGTATGCACTTCTGCTTCTTTCCCAAGGCGACAGTGTCGTCATCTTGCAACCCCCCCTCATAAACTGGCTGAGTATTGAGCTTGAGGTCGTCCCTGTGGAAGAGAATATACATCCTGTCCTCCTCGGCCCATGTGTTGTTACTGTTCTGGTACGTCTTTCGAATTTGGTCCCTCCGAACCCATTTTCCTACGCTTCCACTCACCACAGGGAGACAATGTAGTAGACCCATAAAAGAGAGGTCCAAAATCCTGGGAACAAAAGCGACCACTGTCCAAAATTTTGGACATAAAGTCTCCAGGAACCCCGCCAACGTCTTGAAGGCCTCCTCATTCCACCGTGCTCGATCGACGAGATCACAAAGGTCGATGATGCACATGTGGCACCAGAGCTGTCTCAAAACTCTTCGCATGTCCTCCTTCACAAGAAACATTGTGAAAGCATCAAAGGTGAAAGGTGCGAGTGTTGTGACGACTCTGGTGTCCCTCCACCTGATGTTAGTGCAATCGTCCAGTATCCTGTCGTAGGGGCTTGCGAAAGGTATGGCTGGCGCATTTGGCCGGAGCGGCTTGCGGAAGCTCCATGAGTATCTCGATGACGAATAAACCAACTCCTGCGTGACTCGGCCGGGAGGATCCCGCCCCATTTAGTATGGTGCTGGACCGATTGCGCTAGACAGCGGGTGGCCCCTTTGGCCGACGACATAGATGTATTTGAGCAGAATGCTATGCCCAGGGTTGTGTGATAGGATTGTGCGCGTTGTTTTATTTATGTTGTTTTGTGCATGTGTGTGTGTGTTTTAGTTTTTATGTTCTTAGAGTGGTGTACGTGTGGTGTGTGGGAAGCGTCTTAGTCGACCGACGACGGGTCGCACTTGGGACCTTAGGCCCCCAAGGCATCAATTCGCGTGTGGGTCTGATAGACTCTGAGGCGTAAAACCGTGCGTACCCCATATGCTACAGCGAACGAGAAACGTCATCGGCTGGTCCACCTCTGCGATTGCAGCTGATTAGTTTTCGTATTGTGGACTGGTGGCTTAGTGGGGATACGCCCACCGAACGGAGGTGACAGCTCCCGTAAGGTGGAGGTAAGTCGTGCCTCACGTAGGCCCTATCCTTTCGTAGGGGCTCGCGAGAGGAATGGACGGCGAACTCGGCCAGAGCGGTTTGTGGAAGTTCCATTAGTATCGCGATGAGGAATAAACCAACTCCCGTGTAATGCGTCCGGGAGGGTCCCGCCCTGTCTAGTGCGGTGCTGGACCGATTGCGCTCGACAGCGGGTGACCCCTTTGGTCGACGACATAGACGTATTTGAGCAGGTTGCTATGCCCAGGGCTGTGTGACTAGGATTGTGCGCGTTGTTTTGTTTATGTCATTTTGTGCGTGTGTGTGTGCGTTTTAATTTTTATGTTCTTAGAGTGGTGTACGCGTTGTGTGTGGGAAGCGTCCTAGTTGACCGACGAGGGTCGTGCTTGGGACCTTAGCCCCCCAAGGCGTCGGTTTGCGTGCGGGTCCGATAGAGGCGTAAAACCGCGTGTAACCCTTATGGTACAACAAACGATAAACGTCCTCGGCTGGTCCAGCTCTGCGATTGCAGGTGATTAGCTTTGGTACTGTGGATTGGTAGCTCGACAGGGATACGCCCACCGAAGGGAGGTGACAACTTCCGTAACGTGGAAGATTTATATTGAGAGTGAACCCGACTGCTCTGGCCTATTCCTTGAGGAATTACTTTCCGTCAGATCCGACTGTTGCCAGGTGGCTAACGTACATCTGAATGTTTAACTTTGAGTTGGAACGGATTCCTGGGAATAAGAATAGGGCGGACGGGCTGAGTCGTATCAACTGGGATAAGCAAGAGGAGGAGGCAGTAGAGGATACGCCCCGATTTGATAGCTTCGTGAATCAGGAAGAAGATATCCGCCTTCATATTAATAAGTGGTCCCCGCGAGTACCCAACTGCGTTGCTGCGTTGGCCATCTCATCTGGCATGCGCCAAAAGGGTATGAGCAGAATGCACACTTGATACTCAAACCTTTTGAAAAAGAAGACCCATGGGGCGACAAAGATGTCCAGTGGATGATGAAGTTGGCATTGGCGGGCTCGCATAGTCTGGTGGAGGAGGTGAGAACAATAGAGGAAGGACCAAATCAGGTAGAGAGGCACGAGGAATTGATGGGAGGGATGTATTTCCTCGTCTATACAATTCTGCCGGGAAACTTTGATCAGATAAGCTCGTTGAATCCAACTAAGAATGAAGATGTAGTGCAATAAAGTCAGGATGACGAGTTTGAGGAGGGGGAGATCAAAGAGGCATTCCGTATAGAGGAGTATGATGGAATCTACCTAGAGTTGGGACTTCTCTTATCGTGTGAAATACGGGATAGGGATGCAAGCGAAAGGGCCTAAAAGATGGGACATCTCTATTTGGTAAGAGATGGTCATCTTTTTGTAAAGAGGCAAATGGGAAACCCAAGGAGGGTTGTGTGTGGCAGGAGCCGTCAGATTGATATTATAGCTGCGCTTCATAATGGCATTGCGGGAGGGCACCGAGGAATTAGCGTCACGCATGCCAAGATAAGCGAGCTGTATTACTGGGATGAAATGATGAAAATGCTTAGCAAGTTTTGTCGTTCCTATGTACCTTGTCAAGAACGGTCTCCTCTAAGGCCAGGAGAGTCACTGCATCCAAGTCGAGAAAGGGAAGTGGGGGCCGTAGTACATCTCGACTTGCTTTTTATGCCATTTGGGGATCATGACTACAATTATATCTTCGATGCGCATGATAACCTTTCTGGCTTTGTGGATGGACGGACCATTCGTACAAAGACCGGATCAGTTTTGGTAAGCTGCATCGAGGAGTACTACCTGCGCTATCTCTTTGTCAGATAATTCATAATGGATAGATGTTCAGAGTCTACCTGCCAGGAAGTGCAAGAATTGTTGTCAAGGTACGGCGTGGTAGCCAATTACACCACGATCGCACACCCTCAGGTGAATGCCTCAGTTGAGAGAGGACATAGCACCATTACGAACCTTCTGGCTAAGCGGACTGAAGGTAGGCCTAATCAGTGGCCAAGGTACCTGAAAGCGGCATTTTTTCTCAAGAATATTACGGTAAAGAGGACAACTAAGTATGCACCAGCCACTCTATGGTACGAGAGACACGCTACCTTCCCAATTGAGAGCTTCCTAAAGATCTGGAGGCGTCCGGACTTGGAGGTCAACCTGTCTTTTGAGGAATTGCTCGATATTCGAGCGCGACAAGTGGGTGCGATAGAGGAAAGAGTTCAGGAGGCGTCCAACCAAGTGGAGAGGAGCCGTATGGAGGATAAGGCTCGTTGGGACCAATTGGCGTGAGTACGAAATGTACCTTTGGCAGTTGGAGACATCGTACTCCTATATCACTCGTCCTTGGAGAAACAGTGGTCTAAGAAACTTGACGAAAGATGGTTAGGACCCTATCGGATTGTGCGGTGTGGAGATTTTGGCGCATACTAATTGAGGAGCTGGATGGGACAAAATGAAAGGATTGGATGTCGGGAACGAGGCTGAAGAAGTTTGTGACAAGAGAAAAGGTAAGATAGACAATCCAACTTCTTTACAGTAGGATGATAGGATGTGTAGATTGGATAGGAGTGCATGATGGATGTGTTTGGTCTGACCTGAGCTTGTTTTATTGCCACCTGTTTGCTTACCCCAATGTGTGTCTGTCGTCTCCTTCGCATGTTGTGTAGGTCTGACTTTGCGAAGACAGCCATGCCAAGGGGAGGGAGGGGGACACGGCTGCCACGAAGGCCATTGGGAGCATCAGGTGGTTATCAGCGGCATGAGTCTCACCATCGGGAGGGCACGCCCGTATACGATGACGGGGATATAGAGCTATTTTTGGACGACTTTCAAGGATATGCAGAGCATATGGGTTGGACGATGACTAAGACGATTGGGAGGCTGAAAGGAGCTGGTAGGTTTGTTAAGCCCATCACGCGGATTCATAGGGAGGCGAGGACCTGGCCAGAGGTGGAGGTAAGGATGCAGGAGTTACAACCATCGTCTGTGGGGCCTGACGGCAGGCCGATCCGCCTGAAGATCGGGAATGTGGAGGACTTTATCCCCGCCTTCGAGCAGTTCATGCACGACCAGCGCATACTGAGGGATGAGTGGGCGTGGACATTACCCTTATGGACCAGAAAGGCGGAGAGACCTTTGGCCAGGCAAATCAGAGACATAGCTCGAGACTGGGAGAACTGCAGGGCACATTTGAGGGAGGCCTTTCGATGACCGGACCCACCTCAGCCTAGAGTTGAGATACGCTAGAGGAGCAAGAGGCAGAGGAACCCTAAGCCCAGAGAGGCTATGCCATCCCGAGGGGGATGAAAGGCACTTGCCAGACGAGAGGGGGAATTAGTGTCTGAGACTGAGGGGCGGGGGGCATATCCTGAGTGCGGGTTGGGGCCAGTGGCGTTTCATTGCTTCACCGAAGGAGGATTGGGAGGATATCCCCAGCGCGCACAAGAGGAGGTGCCACCATCTGGAGAACCATTGCAGGAGCTGGAGGCACACTTGGATGTCTCACAGTGGAGAGTGCCGCCGATGAGTGAGGGGTGTGACGAGCCGGCAGAGGAAGTACCATGAGAGGAGGCTCAGGACCCAGAGCAAGCAATGGGGACGAGTACTGAGAGGGGGCGTGTTATAGAGAAGGTGATAGAGGTTGGGGAGGATACTCCTCCTCAGACGCCGGCTGTGGGATTGAGACTAGGGAGTGTGCCAGAGGGCGCACGCGACAGAGAGAAGGAATCACAACAGGAGGAGACCCCATTACCGCCGCCAGAGACGGTCCACGGTCCCTTCGCCAGGAGTAAGGGTAGGGATGGAGAGAGAGAGAGCGGACCAGAGAAGAGAGACCCTTGTTATGATTGATAGACATCTGGCTACTCACGCCCAAGAGCACCCTGACCTGGAGGAGCCTGTACCTACGAAGCCACCCCGGGAGCCACGCCAGGCAGAGAGGGAGATGGGAGCTGAGGTTCCGGGGAGAGCGGGCCATCGTACGAGAGGGAGAGTACTGACAGGAGAGACAACCGAGGAGAAACGGGCCAGAGTTGGGAAGCGCTTTGAGGAAATCTGGCAGGAAAGGCAGAAGTTAGAGGAGGCAGGAACACTCCCAGATCAGCCACCACCTCCTAAGCCATGCAGAATCAAGGAGATGTGGGACGAGTTCTTTGACCAACATGGCGAGGGATTAACGACTCCAGAGAGGGCAGGAATCGGGACGTCGAGGGTGGCGGATGAGTAGTTGGATCGAAAGATATCTTTCGATAGGTATCTGATGTTGGAAGTTGATCTGGCCGGGAAGAAGATGAAGGAAGCGAGCCATGGAGTACGTCTGCAGGCAGTTGAGGCGGAGGTCCGAGTGCTCAGGGCATTGGTGGCTAGTCAGGCTGCCATCATCTAGGACTTGAGGCGGCAGCCTCGAGATGGGGCTGATAGAGTAGAGAGCGAGGAGCCTGTCGAGGTGTTAGACAGGGAAGGGAGTAGCAGACGTGGCGATCAGAGAGAGCCAGTGCATGGCTTATCAGAGCCGCCATCCAGAGTTGAACTCCCCCAGGAGCCACCCATGGGAAGAGTCATCCTGGAGCCTGGGGAGGCAAAAGCCAAGAGGGAGGCAGAGAGAAAGACCTTTGAGTTCAGAGCCCCTACTGAACTCGCCACACTGTCCATAGCAGCTGTGAAACCCACGATAGTGACTGCCATTATTTGTTGAGGAGAGGCGGCAAACGACCAGCAACGAGCCGGTTTAGGGCTCAGCAGAAGGGTCTATGGATGTGCTTCTCGAGACAGTTCACTCTATGCAAGAAGAGGAGAGTCTATTTTCACCTGAGCAGAGGATGGAGGAACCTCTTGAGAGAGATGGGGATTACAATAGAAGGCGTCATCAAGGGCAGACCTCAGGGACTGGATACGCCTGAATATAGACCAGAGGGAATTGGAATGCGACTAGAGGCAAGTACTCATGAGTTGGAGATGGGACCAGGGGAGCCTATGGGTGTGCCCCAATATCATGAGATGGCCAGGGAGGCTAGCGAAACACCGTCATTACCAGGATCTGAAAAGAAAAAAAGAGAGGTCGGAGGTCAGGCGACTCATCCTGCTTCTTCTGCAAGAGCGAGGAGCATAGGGCTTTGCAGTGTCCTAAGTTTCTAAAGGACCTGGCTACAGGGAGGGTCACAGGGAGTGGTGGAAGAATGTATAATAGACAGGGTAAAATAGTAGAGAGATCTGCCGATGGCGGTAGTGCTCAGTTGTACGGGCAAAACCAGGAGGAGATGAGTGAGTAGGGACTGGTTCGCCTATGTACGAGCAGCCGTTAGGGTATGTTCTAGTGAGGATGAGATGAACTTGTTTTGCTGATTAGACACATGTTTTTATTTGATTTTTTATTTTAGCATTATTAGGAGGTTTGGGTACCTACGCCGTTGAGTATACATAAGGGGGATTACTGCGTAGGGTGTCCATTGAGATTAGGATCATGTGAGATAGCATGTGTATACTGAGTTTGTCTTTTTTTTTGACAGAGGGATTCTGGACTTGTTTCAGTGATTTTTTTTGTATGGTTGACCATGTACCATATTGATGGTGACTTAGGTTATTTTGAGTAAGACGTGGAACGAGACTATTGTGTATGTTTTTGGATGAGATATCTCATCCCTGAGTGTGTCTTTGAGTTGAGTACTATTTGAGACTACTCTTTGTATACGACGATCACAATCACTCTCACATGTGTGGTTTTATCCTGATGTATGATGGTTTTGTGTGAAAGATGTATGAGAAACATCTCATGTATTTTGTATTTTGTGAATGTGAATGAATGTGGATTGTCTACTCTTCGGTATACTCATACGATCTGCCTATGGGCAGGTGATAGGGGCGGGTATAAGGAGAGGGAGAACAGTCTGTTTGTTGGGAAAGACGTGAGAATCCCAAAGGATTTATGGGTCCTTGAGACTAAAACTCCTACCATGCCAAATGTTTATTGTTGAGTTGTAATGAGGACCCATAAGTTGGCCCCTTAGTCCGAGTTATTTTACGGTTAAAACATCCTCAAGTAAGGAAGATAGTCTTATGTTTGTTGAGAGACTTATCTTCAGAGAGGAAAAATGTTTTAAAAGAAAGGGGTCGCATGAGAGTTCATCCTAGAAAGAGAAGAGATGACTAGGAGACGTATTGAGTGAGACCTCCTTCATAAGAAAGGTGGTTAATAAATTTAATGACATGAAAAACTGATTTGAATGATAAAGTCTGACGAGAAGGACCACGTTTTGTTTGGCCACTGGTAGAATTTTGGAAGTCGCAAAAGTGATTTATTTGGGAGAGGTCGCTGAGAGATGACATTCTTGCTCTGATCAAGTAGGGAGGTCACGACCTTGTGAGTCTGGCGGTGATTTTGTTTTGTGAATGTGAAGAGGTTGGCGTGTTTCTTTGTGTTGTCCCACAGATAACTGATAAATATTTTTTATGTGTGGCGGACCTTTGCGTAGTCCCGCAGTAGGCCTGTATTGTTGCGACACACCGTCCAACCACTTATGTTAATCTTAGGGCATTTATGATAATACCAAGCTAACGGTAAAGTTTAGCATCACTAGGGCGCAACCCTTAGTGTCAGTTGTTGATCGGCGTAACCTGAACAGCGGGCCTACGTCTTGCCAATGGAGTAACGACTTAAAAAGGTGTAACCACTTAGGAGGGTTTTACTCCTGCGGAACGGCGTGGGATAGGAGTCGAGTCGAGTCTTTTTTAGTCCTTATTGAATGCTTATCAGGAAAAATTCTATCATGGCACAACCTGCGAGGGCACTACCGCTGAAATAACAAACGCGGTGGGCCGTAGATCTGGCACGATCACCCAGACTATGGTGGGTCAGGATGAAGACCTGACCTTCTTGTACTAGACTACAGGAAGAATCTATGATGAGATTTGTGTATATACATGTGTTTGATTGCAAAATTTGTTGGAGGGAGGCAAGAATGTCTTCAAAGGTCTTGGTTAGGGTCCGCGTCCCTGGTTATGACCCTACTTGCAGGGTAGAGACCAGAGACACCGAACAAGAAGTCGGCGTTTGTCTAGGAAAAAAAGGAGAGGACAGTTGAGGAATTCATTTAGGACTTATGTTGTAGTATAGTGATGAGTATCCCACTGTCCTAGTGTCAGGACGATGGAGGCCAAGGTTGGAATCCTGGCAACATAAAGTTGTGTTTGGAATGGATTGATGGAGGCCTCGAACTGATCGGATTGGTTCCTTTCTCGTCAACATTTGAAGTTTTGGATGGATTTATAGCTTCTTGATTCTGCGAAGCGACGGGGACGTCGCTTAATATGGTCCAGTAAGTTGTCGGTGCGAATACCCTTACAATGGTATCCACCCTGGTTTTTGCAAACAACATAAAATAAGTTTGATTTAAATTTTAAGTATACCACGAGCGGCGCGGCTGTGCCTGTAGTTTACTTTGACTAGATGGTCGATTAGCGCAGAGAGAGTGTGGGCGTGCAAGTTTGAGGCGCGCGTGATCTTTTATTTTGATGATTGAAGAGTCAGCATGATTGACAACCCAAATTCTACTTCTGATTAACTTAGCATTTAAAAGATTATGTACCCGGATTGATGTGTTTGCCTGTGACCTGTGTGTAAGTGTAGAGGACGACATCGACAACAATAGGATTTTCGTAGATCCGCGCGTCGCACAACGCACGTGTATATAAATGGTCGTCAATACTGGGGTCAACCTTGGGCCTAACACTATTGGTTACAGTGTCAGACGTTCAACAAGGAGATTCAGGGATCGACGTCTGCGGCGACGACATTGGAGTATTGGAACGGCGTTAGCGGTCTCATTTTCTTCGTCCTCCATGTTTTTATTAATTTTTGTACTATTATTTACCTTGCTTCGATACTCTTTGACTCAACTGCGACGCCGGATTTGGAGGTCGTCGCGACGGTCGAAGACCTTGAGCACGCGCCTCCCCCTCGTTGACATGTGAATTTTTTCTTAGTGTTCGGGATGCTCATAAGGTTCCTCAGTCCCACCACTTCGAATCACGGACCGAGGGGTCAACATGGGTGCGCGCCAAGGGGGTGCTTAGTCCGCGGGGCGGAAGAAGCGGAGTGGTGAGGCCTCACAGCGGTACCACGGCATGCGGCGGCATATGGAACCCGGTTCCACTTTGGCCTTTAAAGCTGCCAATTGAATATTTGCTACTACCACTAAGATCTGCGCCAAGACCTGCTGCTTCAGGGGACTATGTTATAGACCTGCAGAGGGCCCGTGCCCGCGGCACTCTGACCACTGTCTGTGTGTGGGCCGCCCCCTGGGGGCCCGAGGGAGTAGTAAGCTCCGTTTGAGGGGAGCGGGCTGGCGAAGGCGGACTATGATACGATCGTGCGAATCATTCGTCAGACCTAGGTTAAAGAGACGAAAGACTAGGCAAGTTGGATGTAGTTAGTCAGTTCCTTCCGGAGTTTTTCCGCAAGTTGGTCGGAGCAGTCGGGAAGACCGCAGCGCCAAGGCAATGTCGGATCAGAGGTGAGAAAAGGGAAGGAGACGAACGCGAAGAAGATGACGAGCACGAGCATGGAGGGAATGGAGGATAGCGTCTCTCGCCCGTTCCGTGATGGAAACGGGCGAAGGAAGTGTCGGCGCTCTAATGTTTAGGCTAGGGCGAAGCTGATGGATAAGTTAGTTTTGGAGTTAGAGCTATGAAGAGAGAGTTGGTAAGTAAAGGACATGTGCGGAGTCATGGCGGAAAGAGAGAGTGGTGAACGAGAAAAGAAATAACTCGTCCGAGAGGAAAAATGTTAAATAGGGTTTTTGGATAATTCTGAATTGATTGGCCATGTTAGAATTTCGATATGGGCAGCGGTTTGATCGGTTCGAACAGTAGTCACAGCGCGACTATGCTGAAAGGAATATGGCAATGTATGTTTCTACGTTCTGGTGGAAGATATATTAGATCTTTGCTCATTTTATCGATTGAAGTAGCGAACGGCCAGCCGCGCAGTAGGAGACTTATTTGTTGGTCAGGAGAGGTCGACCAGGAAGATTCAGTCGGTTTCACTCTTCCTATTGATCGATGTAGTAACCGCCCCTTATTTCTCTGCACACACAGCTAGAAAGCAGTGTACGTTCGCATGCTCTAGCAGAAGATTCATTTGATTTTGCTCATTCCACCGATCGGGAAAGTGGGAAGGACCAAGCCGCGGGGCTGGAGACTTACCTAATGACTAGTGCATTGGAGTGCATTCGGTTGCGGTCTAGCGGTGGATACATTCGATCTTACTCATTCGATGGGTGGTAGTAGCAAGAGGTCCGTCGAGAACTGGAGAGCTTGCCTCAAGAGCTGGCGATGCGAGAGGACCAATAGTTGAGCTACGGTGCCAAACTGCGGGCTAACTAAGTCATTCTTGGTAGGCAGAACTACAAGATGGGCGCTTACCTCGGTAGACTAGTGATGTGGGGTGAACCGGAAGTGGAGGTGGAGCTATAGTGCTAACCCGCGCGATAGCCAGTGCAGGAGAGCAACGGCAGACAACGGACGAGCAACGACAGACAACTGATTGGAGGGAAGGAGCAAAGACTTGTGTGACTTTCAGTCTACTGCGGTTATCTGAGGAAGGTTGCAACTACTATCGAAGTACTTCCGACTGGGGTAATCACTACGTGGCTGTTTGGATTTTACCATGAGTCTGTCACAGTGGGATGTGACTTACCGCAGGGCCGTATGATTACGAGGTTGTGTTTACATTGTTTATTCTTGACAGTTGAATTACAGAGTTTGTTGCTTTGCTACTCAAGCTATCGCTGCTCGAGCCCACCGGTTGATTGCCGAGTTACTGGCGATGGCTAGTCTATGCTGCAACCAAGGTTTTTGACTATTGTTTCAGCCCAGCTACGCTGCGCTTTGTTGTGCATTGCGCGATATGTTACCCTGCTCCTCGTTGTGGCTGTGCATGTTACTAAAGTTGGGTCTTAGCAGGTTTTTTCCGAAAAGAGCAGTTGTGGCACGGCCTTCGGCTTTACCGCTACATGACGAAAGGATTGTCATTGCGATAAGTTGCTATGGCATCATTAACGTTGTTGCCACTAAATGTTAGTTGTGCCAGTAGGTTGCAACTGCTACTAGTTACTGCGCCTTGCTGTGCACAAACTGGTAGCATGAGAAGGCTAGTATTCGCACTGCTACAACACCTTGGGGTTGCGCACGGATGTTGTAAGTGTGATGCTTGTTGAGGTTCAGCTGAGTTGCCCGCATATCAGGTTGCTGTGGTGCGGCGATTGGTCTAAGGAGAGGTTGGAACGAGGAGGGGTGATCAGAGGCTTGGAGCGGGGTTAGTGTTGCGAACTGGAGGTTCGACAATAAAGGTTATATCAGCAATCTGACTTGAGTTTAACCAGCAGCTGCGCAATTTTGACCATCATTGCGGGCTCCTCAGGAGTACGAAGATTACAAGGCCCTCTCCCGCGAGTCTGAGTGCACCCCTCTTGTATCTGAGAGGTTCAATGACACATACTTCTATCCTTCTTACTCTAAGTTTGGTCTATTGGTTCTGAGAGGAAGGCGGCAAGGGGGATTGCAACCCGTAATCCGTGTCAGGGCCTTTGTAGGAGGTTCGCCCCACCGATCGCGGGAGCTCTGTCGGAACCCAAGAGGAGTTCTGGAGGCAGGGAATTGAAAGGTAATCGTTGTTTTCCCTCTATAAACCCAATTATAACCCCTACCTGTATTTCTTGCTATGGATGACTGAGTATATTGCCTGCATCCCTACTTTGACTTTCAGGACACAACCCAGACTAAATAAAGGAATGTGTGTGCAATGCAGTTTTAGTTTTTGGTTGTCTGACTGAAAGTAGATTGTGGGGTTGCATCCGGGGGAAGGACGGGAGAAACGGTACATTGTCTGAGTTTGAATGGGTCAACCAAAGGCTGGGAGAGTCTCCATAAGTTTAGCAGGTCCAGTGCTATGTTTATTTTGAATTGCCTGAAGGATCAGACAGGTTCCCATAAGTGTGGGTGGTCTGGTTGCTTTGACTTGCGAGGGCTGAATGTGATTGCCTTTTCAGGGACCAAGCATTTTTCCATAAGTTTGGATGGCTTGGTCGCCTTGTTTTTCTTTGGGGTTTTCTATATACTTATTTGGTTTTTGAAGGAGTGTTGAGTATTTTTTCATAAGTTTGGATGACTCTGACCCTCTTTGTTTCATTCTGAGGGAGGATTTCAGTGGTAGACTGGACAGGTTCCCGTAAGTTTGGGAGGTCTGGTCTAAAGCCACATACATGCTAGAATCAAAAGGTAAAACTTCTTTATATTTTATATTATTTTACTTATGAACAGGCTAGTCAGACATTTTTTCATAAGTTTGGATAGTCTGACTATAGCTTATCATAACTGAAGAGAGTATAAATTAAGAATAAACTTGTGGTAAGAAGGGGCAGGCTGGACCTCGAACTAAGTGGATCGGTTCAGTCATATGCTACCTTATAAGACTAAGGACATACAATTATATATAATTTGGATACTTAAACAGTTCAGGGCGACTAGGGAGGCCTAGTCATGTGCCCAAAGAAGAGAAAACTTGTTGTGCCCTGTGTTTGTGTATATTCTGGCTGAGATAGGCAGGTTCCCATAAGTTTGGGTGACCTAGCTTTATGCCTTATGTAAGCTGGGTACAAGGGCATAAATTATTGAAAAGTTACGAGCTATTGTTTGAGAAGATTGACCTTGGGATAGTGAGAGTACTTACCTTTGTGGTTTAGTCTGCATGAGACTGGGTGCGACGACTACTTAGGCTGAGTTTCAGCTTGATAGGTAGTTGCTTTAGTTGCTCGCTACGTGCTAGAGTCATAGGAGTTAGTTCCAATTCCTGCATTTTCTGAGCTAAGTTTTTTTTTACTTAGGTCAATTTCTCCATTTTTTTGGATCATTTATTTATACTTGGTCTTGTATAAATCTTGGTAAGCCACTTTCTCTACGGGAAGCGCTGCCGAAATTTCTACAAAGTCAAGGAGTTAGTCAGACTTTGTCTTTTTCAGGGTCAAGGGTTTTCAGACTTTTTGGCTTAGTAAAAATATGGAAAGTCTCCGTTTCTAAAGGGAGTGCTGCCAATTTTTTTGCTAAATCAGGGAGTTAGACAAAATTAGACAAAGTCATTTGGTTTTTCTAAACTTCGTTCTGTATCAATCTTGGAATAATACTTTCTCTACGGGAAGCGCTACCGAAATTTTTGCAAATCTAAGGAGTTAGTTAAGTTTTGTTTTAGTTGAACTCAAGTCTTGTTTCAAAGTTCATATTTTGCCTTAGTATAAATATGGGAAGTCTACCTTTCAAAATAAAGTGCTGCCCAAATTTTTACTAATTCAGGGAGTTAGACAAATTTTCGCTTTCCACAATTAGAGTTTAAAATTTGTTTTTATATAGGGGTATTATAAATTCTGTGAAGACACTTTTCCTATGGGAAGCGCTGCCAAAAATTTTCTAAGAGGAGTTAAATTATAATTTGACAGGTGGCAATGCTGGCAATCAACTCTGCCTAGAGGAGATTCTGCCAAAAGATCTACCTTTTCATTCGGTACTGGCTTAGGGGTAGACTCAGGATTAGCCAAGCAGAATGATTCTTGGTGAAAGTGTGATATGGAGGTTACTCTTGATTTGGACTCATAAATTTAGCTTGGGGATTGACATGTCTTGTGCTACAGGTCCTCTTGAACGTTTAATTCGAAATCAGGACTAGATTCAGCTTGATCGTACATGTATCACCTTCTGTTATCACTGATAACAGGTCGGTTGGCGATTCGTTGGTTTACGACTCAACTCCAATTCATCCTCAATGCTTAACCTAAAAGGCTTTAGTCCTGGTGATTTTTATTGTTTTGTTATTGAATGGTCATTTAACAAATGTACTGAGTATTTAGTTATGGTTGGTTGGACGACGGTCGGGGCTTGCATGGCTGAAGCGAGGGGTATGAGTATAGAGGTTGGCTAAAGTTGACACCTTGTAGTGCGTGGACTTTTGGTTGACTCTTTGGTGTGATTGCAGGTATGTTCTGTGGTTCGGATTTTGGATTTAAATGCCTGCAATCACACACATATATATGGTTGTGAGGAGTCTCACTGTGATTGTGAGAAATGATCATCACATACTTATTCCTCTTTTCATATATATATATATATATATATATGTTTCTATGTTGGGCGTTCGTGTGGCCTAAGAGTGTCCGTGCTTAAGGGTTTAATTGGGTTTGGGGTTGAGAAAGGGAAGAAAACCCCTCAATTTTATTGTATGCTTTTTAAAGATTTCTTAGTCGGACCGACTCGGACGTTGGTCCAGGGCTTGGATTCGAGGTCCTTGTCCAGGACATCCTAGGTCCTAGACCCTGCATGGAAGGGATTACTCCTCGGGCAGAGTCTATTTACCCTGCCTACCGGGACACTCAGCCTTAAGGTGGGAGGTGTCGCGGAGGCCGCATGACTATTTCTTCAACCACGCAATATCGTGAAGTGGTAAGCCTTCACGACACTTCGAGTCATACACTTGAGTGTCATAAGTGGTACTCGGATCCACGAGGGACCGCTTGATTATGGGCACTACATAGTACGCCATCACTGCGACTGCCTGCGTATTCATGCATTGCTCGTCGATATGAGACGACTTTGCGCCCGCGCGGTTTTATACTAAGTCTCGCACGCGACGCCTATCCGATTTCCACATCGGAGAGTTATGGGATGACTACTAAGAGACTAGGAGTGTTGTCGCGTTGTTTGTTCTGTGTTTTTCTGTATATGTAAGTGTATGTTTGTGTGTTTTATTTTTATGTTCTTTAAAGTGGTGTATGTGTGGTGTGTAGTGTACGTCCTAGTCGATGGACGATGGATCGCGCTTGGGACTTCAACCCCCCAGGATGTCAGTTCGCGTGCGGGTCCGATAGAGGCGTGTTACCACGTGTACCCCCTACGCTACAACGAACGAGAAACACCCTCGGCTGGTCCATCTCTGCGATTGCAACTGATTAACTTTCGTATTGTGGACTGGTAGCTCGGGGGGGATACGTCCACTGAAGGGAGGTGACAACTCCCACAAGGTGGAGGTAAGTCGTGCCTCGTGTAGGCCCTGTCCTGTCGTAGGGGCTCGCGAGAGGTATGGCTGGCGCACTCGGCCAGAGCAGCTCTTGGAAGCTCCATTATGTATTCGCGACGAGGAATAGACCAACTCCTGCGTGACGCGGCCAGGAGGGTCTCGCGCTGCCTTGTGCAGTGCGGGTCCGATGCGCTCGACAACGATACCAGGTAGGATTTTTCCCATAAAATGACTGCAGTGCTTTCATCTTTGCAGTTTAAATTCTAACACCAATGCCTTATTAAGTCATTTATTCCATCCTACAATCTTACCCAATTTCCTCCGTCTAAGTCAGGTGAGGAAGTGAGGAACCCTCCGCGAAGAATGAAACAGAGGAAGGATGATACTTCAACAACTGACCATAAAACATTGACCTTTATCTTGAGTTGTTGGACCTTCAAAAGTGTTGTGTGAGAATACCATTTAAGTCCCGATTCTTTATTATCTTCAAATTTCACAAAGGTATCATGTTTGGACATCTTCGCTTCGTCACCCATTAGTGTAAGAGTCGCCTGGGGACCTGGATCAAAATGCTTTGAAAAAAAATCATACAAATCTCTCTTGAAAGTCCTATCCCCTGAGCTTTGAGATTCAACATGTGTAGACTTGCGTAGCATGACGAATGTGTTCGCGCCCCTTCATGTTCGTGCGAACATGTTCGCATGCTCGCGCGAACAGCTAGCGAACATGTTCGGGTGAACATTTTTTTTTTGGTAAAAATAAAAACAAAAAAAATTGGTTTTTTATTCTTAACTCGCGATTGGTTACGAATCTGAACATGACTCTAAGGCAAAAGTTGATTGTATTATTATTCTACATAACATATATGTTTTCCAGATTTTTCTGAGAAACTTTTTGTTTTGTTTTTTTAATATTTTTTATGTTCGCGTTCGGAGGGTTTTGGGCGCTTGTTCACGCTAGGGCTAACATGTTCGCGTTCGCCTCCGAACGCGAACACGCCCTTTTATAGAGTGGACGTCGGTCGACTAGGACGGTCTCAACCAAGCGTGAAACCCAAATTTAATCCGAGTCCCTTAGACACACCGTCAAACGAAAGTTAAAACATCCACATATAATTATATCAAAAGAAGTCGACATAGTCGGCATAAATATCTTCAATATGAAATGATAACTAAAAGAATTTGAATCATCATATGATACATCCAATAACACAAGATCAAGATAAAATCCGACCACTCCGGGTCGAACTCACAAAACAATCATATAACCGCCAACGAGGAGTTGGTTTCAGACAATAAGCTCGATGTAGCCGACAAGGTAGTCGGACTGCCTTAGTTTTGACTTGATGAGACGTGCCGCCTAAGTCATTCATTTCTGCCTATCGCCGATCTAAGATTAGGTACGCGCACATCCGTCTTCATACGTCTCTCAATCTTCTTGGATGACAGGCTGCTTTGCGGATGATTTTTTACCAGGTGCATTGCTTGAAGAGTTGCATGTCCCACCCTCTAGGAAGTGGTATGGGGTACTCCTCCTCCTCGCCTGAGCAGAAAGTTCGGATCTCAGAAGTTGGGTCATCTCCACCGAATCAGCAAAGTATCTCTCCGTAAAACAGTCCACTAAGGGTCGATAACAGGGCTGGCTCCTAAAGCAACGAACCCCCGCCCCAGATGCTTCATAGAGAAAAAGAATGTGTTCACTGCAAGTAGGTTTCAATTATTCTCATTTCTCCTAAATTTAGGGTAACATGGACGAAAAGAATCAGAAAAGATAGAGAATGAGAATCATTTGGACATGCATAGGTAGATAAGGTCATTCGAGATAAAATTGGTCAGTCATATGGAAAAAACTAAGTCTGATTATCTTCACCTTCATTATATTCACAATTTTTTTTCACGACACCCGTTGAAATTATTCACTTTAAAATTCAAGTACTTTTGTCATACAGGCAGGTAAAAGATAGAACGAGGACAATCATTTTCTTCATCTCAAATAAGCATAATCAATCTCTTTTGCAAGCATCCCTCTACCTACTTACACTCAAAGCAAAACAACCAAGTTCAAAGGAAACCAATGCAACCCTATACGCAAGTCAGGGTTCCCCATTTACATGCAAACATACATTTCGTTTTTGCCTTTTCAATGAACATTCGATTGAACAAGGTCAAACAAAGTGTGGGTTCACACGGGTGTGAAGACAAATTTGAGTCATTTTACTAACCTTGAGTAAAGTTTAGATCCGGCTCACTCAAAAAAACCGAGTAATATGTCAATCAAAAGAAAATAATCATCGTTGAACATGAAATATACGACTCATAACTCCCCAGGTTGTAGCCTTTCTCCTTAGCCACGGTCCGTGTCCTTTTCCAAGTGCCCAAATGACCAAGAGTCTGGGCCACAAAAAAACTCAAGCAAGATAGTCCTTCACGAGGGTGCTTCCATAATTGAGTTTTCACATGGTTCCTGTGTCCCAAATTATCTCAGTGTCATACCAACTGCACTTTACCCACCAAGATACTCCCCCAACCAACCGCAAGTCCACGCAGCCTTAAATCAACATGTCCGCTCACAATAGCCATATGAACACGCCGGTCCCGATCACAAAATCAGTCACATACCATTGCCCGCAATACCAGATGGTCCGGAACTCAAAACCGTTTGCACTGCGCGCCGCAAAAAAAATAAAGGTGGCCCTGGTTGAAAACCGCATGTGTCGCGAGCCCAAATGACTATTGTCGCGTGCACTCACTCTGCACTCTTTTTATGCCGCCGGTCCAAGCACCACTGTCGCACGATCCGAAACGTGCACCACTGTCAGTCCATCTTCCAGGCCACGTTGGAATCCATCATAGCCGCTGCGCACCACAAAAAAAACAACGGAGGACCACTGCTCGCCGCGCCGTTAAAGCCGGTACCACAGCTGTTGTGCAACACCACCACGTAAATCGACGTGTTCACACCTCCAAAATGATTGATTCACCGTGCAACAAAAATCTGGCATATTGCCCCCCCCCAAAAAATCCTCGATGTGCTGCCAACTTCGACAGCATAATCCCACTGGAAACACTGTCGTTGTCGTGCCGCTGATCAGGCAACACTTCCCCACACTCACATTAAAAAAACATCGGCGCTGCGCGACAAAATCCGACAGCACCTTCTCTTAGGAAGGTTTAGTTGTCGCGGCAGCAGTCCGACAACATTCTCCCCACTAACGGTGCAGTTGTCGCCGTACCAAAAAAAAATAGCCGCCGCCGAGTCAAAATTTCTGCAGCGTAACCCTCGAAAAACCCTTGCCGCTTGTCGCACCATCCGACCTTGACGCAGCCCACAGGCCGTGGCACCCATGCAGAGGTGGGGCAGTGAGCTCCCAGCCTCGACTATGGCTGCCCTCCTTCTCTAGTGCTCCAGCAGACCTCCACTTTCTTCTCCAACAACACTTCCTCTCATCCTCTCCAGCAGCATTGCCCCACAGTAACAACCAGCCAGCATGCACTCAAGTGAATAGTCAGTTGCTATGTTGCACGTAGGTCGCGGCCCCCCCGGCCGCGGCCGAACGTGGCCGATAATTAAAAATTAAAAATAAATAATAAATAAATAAATAAAATAAAAACTGGTTTTGAGTGGGGCGGGGGTCCCCTACCTCCTCGCAAAAAAAAAAACATAAGAACTTCAAAAACATGGGGGTGGGTTTCGATGACTAAAAAAAAAATTAAATAAATAGAAAAAAAGGGGGGTAACTTTTTATTTTTTTTTAACATCTCATTTCCCTGCAAACAACAGATATTCATTTCCAAAAAAAATATATGTAAACTTAGGGACCATATATCTCGATTTTTTTTTTTTTGTTGATTGATTGATTGATTGACTGGTGGGGGAGGGGTCTTCCCCCCCGCGATTGATTGATTGATTGATTTCTTTATTCGATCTTTTTGTTTTTGTTGTTGATTGATTGATTGATTGATTGATTGATTGATTGGTTGGTGGGGGAGGGGTCGCCCCACCCCCGCGACCACGGGCACACACACACACACACACACACACACACACACACACACACACACACACACATATACACACACACACACACACACACACACAGAGTAGAGAGAGAGAGAGAGTATTGTGTGGGGGGGGGCGGGGAGAGAGAGAGAGAG
>BFEA01000105.1:1538257-1549921 GCA_003427395.1 Chara braunii | reverse complement strand
AAAAAAAAAAAAAAAAAAAAAGTTCATCAAAAAAATCTGAAAAAAGAATATGTTATCGAGAAAAATAAATTAAACAATATTTGCCTGAGCATTACATCCGAATTCCTTACCAAATTTGAAATAAAAATAAAATACGAAAAACAAATACTAATAATAAAAATAAATAAAAATAAAAAGAAAATTAAATTTAGTGAGTGCGCTAGCATGTTTTCGACACCGCCATCTTTGGCGATTTTTTATTTTTACAAGCGCCCAAAACCCTCCGAACGCGAACACGGTGCGATGTAGATTTTGTCGACCGTCAGTCTCATTAATTCCTTCAATTCAACGAAAAGAGTCAGACAGTGTCCAACGTCTTAAAATCCCTAACAAATACCCTTGTCAGTAAGTTGAAAAGTTGAACGTATGAGTTGTCCCAGAACTCAACAGTGGCTTCTCCAACACATGGTCTTGAGCTTCTTAATTAACCATTCAGCCAATTGTTTCAACTTGTGCTTCTCTGTAAATTTCGAATCAATTTGAATGGTAGTCTCCTCCATTTCACAATCTTGTGAGGGAGAAGAGGAATGATCAGGAATCTACCTCCATTGGGGCTGGTCCAAAAGCCTCTTGAAAAAGATCAGAAACATTATCATTATGAACCTCCTGTTCTTTTCTAAGGGATACCTCTTCCGCTGCCTGTGGACCCATCGTTGGGACATGCGAATCTGCGCCTTCTATTTTTTTTGTTGCTGTGATTCAAGAGGATCAAAATCTTTTTCGGGCTAGTGGTCTGTTACCTTTTTTTTTTTTTTCCTTTTTTTTCCCCCTGACCCGTCTCCTCTAACTGACTCTGAGAGCTCTTGAAATCAGATCCATGTTCACCCTTAACCTCACTCTTTTCAGAATCTGAATCTGAATCCTCCCCTTTGTTAATTTGGGTTCCTTCCTCCTCATGGCTCAAATAGTTTACTGGTTGTGGTCCTGGTAACTCAACTTTATTTTCCTTTTCGCCACTTTTAATCACCGGCCTCCGCTGTTGTTGGGCTAGAGTCTCCTTCCCCTTGCTATTAAGACATGATACTTATTTCCCAATCTGATTAGAGACCAGCCCTTTACCCCAGTTAACAAGTGTTCTTGAAACTTTTGAGAATCGGTGGAGGAAGGTTTTGTGTACTGACCCGTCACTGGCGACTTTCCTGCTAGAATAACCCCCAATGATGCTTCTGGGGGTAACCAACCATCAGAAGGTTTAGTATCCCAGTTTGGATCTCCCTTGCTCTCCCATATCCATCCTTGTGGAGTTTCCTCTTTCTTAGTACTCTCCACAAAGACCCACCCCTCGTGCCCTGCATCAACTGTACGCCAGAGGTTGGGCTTGAACGGATCCCGGATGAGTCTTTCCGTCACAGGTTTTTTTTTTTTTCGGTTTTGAGTGCAGGCTGGGTCCTTGCTCAAATGTCCATACGCCCGACACCTAAAACACCACGACCTTAATTTGTGGGCCGTGTGAATGTGATATTCCCAATCTCCCACCCTATACGGTATAACATGATCAATATTAAACGGAATGTTTGTTGGATGATTGAGAGTCTACATGAGATAATCATCCATTTTGGCTGCGTAGGCTGGAAGGGGATCTATAAAATTTACTATGTCATAATTGACCCCAAAGTCGTGTATAAAAACATATTGGATTTCTATTGGGATATGTTTAAATTAAACCTAATAGAAATCCTCCATTATTTGATTCCTCCTCTCATCTGACCCTTATTCTGACGACGTTCAGGGATAAATACGAACTTCCGATCGTTCACACCTCAGTTTTCTCCAGCTCTCAATTGTTTTTTTGTCAGATGTTTGCAAGCACAATACTGTAAAAATAGTCGCTGGCATTGGAAGAATGAGAAAATCCTCACACACCGCCTCATAACTACCCTTAAATGATGATAATCTTTTATAAATCCACTTGATCTTCTCATTAGTGGACTTGCAAGCCGAGTCATCATAAAAAACCCAGTTATTGGCATGTGTCAGATAGACTGCGTTGCGTTCTTCTAACTTCTGCGCTGGGTAAGTTTTAATCAATGTCTTTTTCTCTGCTAAATCAATCACACAAATTTCTGAGGAAATAATGAATTTAGAAAGGAAAAAGACTTTGGCCGTGAGGAGATTGTGCAGGGGTATTTTTAGTGGTTGTGATTGCAATCCCTGCCTCTGAATTTCAAATTCCTTGGCTTGATATGACCCTTTTACACACTCTATCCATGACGAAGTGTCAGCATTCTGTTGATTCATGTTTTGTTGTGGAGAATGTATAGATTTATTTTCCCCTTGATGCTGTGTTTTATCGTGAGGGTCGGGGAGATCAGTTTGCTGTGAAGAAGACGCAATTTTCAACCCTTTCTGACTTCCCCCTTGGTCTTTGTTACCTTCTTTGACTCCTTCCACCCATTCTTTACCTCTACCTTTCCCTCCCTCTCTTGCCCATCCTTTCCCCCCCCCCCCCCCCCCCCCCCCCCCCCCCCCCCTTTTCGTCTTCTCTTCCTTCTTTTTTTTTTTTTTTTTTTTTCTCCTCCTTTTTTCTCCTCACCTACCCTTTCTCTTCTTAGCTCCTGCAATCCCCCCTGAGAGGATTCAGCCTGTACCCACATACTTCCTTTACTTCCAAGGGAATATTGAGACAGTCATTGCCCTTGTCCTCCAACGATGATAATTTCTGATGACTGAAAGCCTTCACCAATCAAAACTAGACACAAAATTAAATTTTTTACCCTGGTCTCCTGTTACTTGTACCATTTGATGTTTCTTTTGCTGATCATCTAGCAACCCCTGCCCCTTTTTTTCTCCATGATTTGAAAGCGGATTAAACATCATCCTTTCCTTCTAAATGCTCTGAATCTGAGACGAGGACTTGTCATTGTTAGAGAGGGGGACGATGCTACTGTTTGAAACATGCATCATGGATGTAGAGAAACAAAAGTGTCATGAGGTCCCACTTTGTTTCCTCTGCTTTTTATGTTCCTCTTACGTTAGAATTTCTCCATCCATCATGGAAGACACAGAAGTAATCACTTTGTGATCCTTATTTTGTTTCTGTCTTGTTGTCAAGACTGCCTTTATGGGGGTATGTAATTGACGAGCAACAATTTGTCGCATGACCCCTCTGAACATGAGGGTTGATTCGCTCATTTTATGATTGCGCTGATAACGTAAAACACGCGTCATTGTATCAAAATAATTTATTGGGTTGAGGAACTAAAAAAAAAAAAAAAAAAAAAGCAGCGTAGTAATTAGTGACAACAGCAAGGACAACTACGTCCTTCAACAATAATCAGTAAACAATAAATAATCAATAAATAACAAGAAAGAGTTAGCAGAGAGGACGATTGACTCACTCCCTATTTTATGCACAATCATTATGAAAGATATAATCCTAACATAAAAACCTTACAATACATTATGGGGCAAAATAGAGTTTGCAATTCCACTCCGGGCACCCTACCTGGCCAGAAAGCTGAGATGTATACATTGCCCGAACTGCAGTTCGAAACTGTATCTTGGCCCATAGTGCAATTATAACTCATTTTTGTGACTCCCCGTGTAGTTTTCGCTCCCCCCCCCCCCCAAAAAAAAAGAAATTGGTTGGGGTCGATCCAAATTGTTTGGAAATTGGAAGGAATTGATGATGTCAGAGATGGGAGTGTGATTAGTCTCTTTGTGTATTCCTTTGGTCAGGCCTTTCTAGGCTTCTTGAATATTGAATTTTATTGTTTTTATTTTTATTTTTTTAAGGCCAATTCTTTCTAACCACTAGTACCTCCGAGCCTATTTTTGCCGACCTTTTTTTTTTTTTTTTAATGGGAACAATGTTCAAATCTATTTGTGGGGAGCAGCACGTGCTGGGAACCGGACCCAGCGTCCGATATAAAAATTTACATAGAATTTTGAAAGTTTGAGATACCGGGGCCATTACCCGGCTTTGGCTAAGAAAAATTTGAGCTACTTAGAAAATTTCTACGACGAAATTCAGAAATAGGCAAAATTCAGAAAACGACTCAGAAACCCCCCATCAATCCTCTTTACCTCACTCCGGCAAGACTTACTGCAGCAGAGCCACCATCTCGACTACTTCATCCTACGAGCTAGCCCCCTCACTAGCAGGATGCTTGATAACCCACCATCTACTTCTCCCACTCACCTCCTTTTTTAGAAACAAAAACATATGCACAATTCAGAAAAAGACTCAGACACCCTCAATCAATCCCATGTGCCCCACTCCGGCAAGACTTACTGCAGCAGAACCACTATCTCTGCTGCTGCTGTACCCTATTCCCATCCTACCAGCTAGCCCTCTCACTAGTAAGACGCGTGATATCCCACCATCTCCTTCTCCCTCAATCTCTTTTTTGAGATACCGGGGCCATTACCCGGCTTTGGCTGAAAAGATGTCTGAGAACACTTGTAGTAATTCGGGAAGCATGGAAATAGACCGCAGAGGTCCTACAAATGCTCCAAAACCCTCAAAACCCTTAACAAACCCTTACTAAGTTCTCCAACACTGTCTTACTCCCTGCCGAGTTCTTCCAGGCCTCACACGCCTACATCCTGCTGGGTTACAGGGCAACACAACTCACCCCAGCTCCGACCAGCGTCGTCCCAACAGCAACCCTTGGTTGTCCCGTGGAATGCCCACCCCAAAGCATCCCCAGATCTCTCTACCAGGCCTCACGCTCCTGCATCAGCAGGTTACACGGCAACACCCCAGCACCGGCGAGCGTCGTTCTGGCATCGAACAGCCGCAGATCACTGAGTATAACATCATCGAAGCCACCTAAGCAGAGTTACTAGAAGTCTTCAGAGTCAAGAGAATTTTGAAAAAACTAGAGTACCAACTACTTCGAGTCTTGAATGCGTAAAAGTTTTCAGCCCGAAACCAAAATGCCCTAGTGTGATTGAGCCACCCGCCCTAAGCCTACCTCAACCCACATGCTCTTGATACCCAGACTACAGAGTGGCACGACCCACTCCAAAATAACCCCCACCTGCTGGGCTACAGGGCGAAGCGACTCACCCGGTCTCCGACCAACGTCGTCTGAATACCAGCTTATCAACAGACAGTGGAGTGCCTTCCACCCTCGACAACTCCCCAGATCTCTCTACCAGGCCTCTTGCTCCCGAACAACTCAGGTCACAAGGCAGCGCGACCACGCCCCAGCACTGGCCAGCATTGTTCTGGCCTCGTCCATTCACAAACCTCCGAGTTTGTGGGCATCAACAAACACAAGACAAGCCGCCAACCTCACCATGACAGTGGTTCCAATGAGTCCAACTCCCTCATGCGCTGGTTACAGTCCTTCCTCAACCCCCCTGCATCCCTCCCTCTCAACCCCTCTCCGGCAAGACTTACCGCAATAGAGTCATTCTCCCTACTGCTATTGTGCCCTAATTCCATCCTGCTAGCTAGCCCCCTTTGCCGCAAGATGCATTACCAACCTTCCTACCAAACCATCCAACCTAAGAAACCACTACGACCAGCACAAGTTTGAAATTCGACCGAGGTTATATAACATATTGGAGATAAACCAAAACTATTTTCCAGATCATATGTAGAACACTCATCGAGTATAGCAATGCGGCCTAGCTCAGTTGGTAAGGCACGCAAGTGGCATTCAGGAGGTCTTGGGTTCAATCCCCATTGGCCTCATGTACCTTCTGGGCAAGCTTGGCGACCCCACCTAGAGATATGTCGTTGGTCCCCCCCAAGTGGCATTGAGCAGAGACTGCTGATGTTCATAGGGGGAGGGGACCGGAGGGGAGGCACAGTGACTGGTCCATCGAAGAAGCTCGGTCCTGATGCTACCGGCTGACCCCTGGCCGGTATCGCCCACCTGCTGTAGCAGGTATCACACCTGCTGGTGGGTGCAGCTCCCCGCATGTTCCCTCGTTGGAGGCTTGAGCACGGATGTGGCTGCTACAGGGTTCCCCATAATACTATAATGACAATAAAAAAAGGCCTAAATGGCCGTCCTGTCCAGATTTGACAGGTAATTGAATTGGTTGGGCTTTAAAAAATTAGGCTGGGACCTCACAGGAATGCGGAAAGGAAAAACTTTGCCGCGAAAGTGTTTCCGGGACCCCACAACCTGCGTATAATGCATTAGAAAGCGGCGAATTTTTTCCAAGGATCGTCTTTCGGGACCCCACAGACCGCGTTTTTGTGTGGAAGGTGGCAGTTGGACGTTTTCACTCTGTCTGCATCCTGGAAAAGGCAGTCGGGAGGAAAGTTCCCCGCAAAAATGTGTCGAAAGCTGAGACTGGCCTTGGGGGCTGTCTCGCACTTTTCCTGGTCCGGTTTTTGGACCGCGTAATGTCCATGCGTCACCCAAACCTGGTACCCTCGCTCGTTCCGTCAGTCCAGCGGGCGCCTCCCGGAATAAAAACTTTCCCTTTTCGGCCACCCCCCACGACCCTTTCCTATTTCGGAAAGAAATATCGCAGCTTTGCCGCGAAACGGCCTCCGCGGTGGGATCCGAGAAAAATGAGTTTCCAGCTCTCCAGAAACTCTTGCCCTCTCTTTGCGGCCGACTGGCTTTTCCATCCGCACCGCAGTGGGGTCCCAGCCTTAGCCTTAAAAAAATCAAGGTTTCAATGACAAATCTAACGATTAGAATGCCTTAATAGCAAATCAAGCACAGTTAAAACTACGATTCTGTAGATCTGTAAATCTCTCGGAAAAAGTAATTCATGCAATCAAAATTTAAAACTAGGTTAGAGTCACTATTGAGAATCGAAGTTCTAGATATCAGAATTTCAATTCGGATTTATGGATACCACTATCAAGCAATTGAACCGAGGATTTCAACGTAAGAAATAAGTTGGGAAAAAAAATTGACCCGTATTTAAAGGAATTGTGAGAATTTTGTAGGAAATCAATTTCAAATCGTACTTAGAAATTTTATAACAGAATCATAATTATTTCAAAACAGAAGGGAGTACTTCATGAGTCTTTGCCAATCAAACTATGAGTTAGAAGAAAACCATCAGTTAGGGCTGCCGACCCTGAATATCACTGCGCTCCGAGTTTTGTTGATCCTGGGTCCCACTCCATTTTCTTTCTGGTACTCTCAGGGAAAGAAAAGAAAAAACAAAGGTGCGACCGTGTAACTTGCAACAAAATAAAACAAAAAAAAGGAAACAAAGCTTTGGTTGTGATTGCAGTTGTATACATTTTTGGAAGTGGTAGTGTGAATGTGCCCTCAGTGAGGGCATCTCAGCCCTGTGGCCAGGTTGTCCGATTCCAAAAAGACAAGAGAAGAGGAAAAAAAAAAGAAACAAGGATTCAACCGTGAAAATGGCTGGTTACATTCCTCTAAGTCCCAGAGTGATGAGCGTTACAATCCTACGAGGAAACACAGCTTGAGCAGATTTTTTTTTTTTTAAGTCTAGGGTGTTGTAGAGGCCAGTCAGTGTGTGCACAATGATCACCTGGAACTGTGAGCCGTGGGTGTCCTCGAATATGAGACCACCTCCCAACCCATCCTCACATCAATGCTCCTAGCGCACCCCCTATCCCACTATTCTATTTCAGTGTGACCAACACTCAGGACCATTGCCCTACCAACGGGCAAGCAACTTGGACCGAACAGCAGTGATAGGCACAAGGGCTGATAGATTGCCCAGCCCTGGTGGAAGTGGAATCGGACGAACCTTGTCGAACGGGAACTTCGGACGCCAGGCCCAAGCAATGAACTACAGGCCCTATATATATATATAGCCACCAGACAGTTCAATCCGAATGTCAGTAGGAACTGCGCCCAATGGCACCCTATCCAACCTACCTGAACCTACTGCAGGCACTAGACCCCACCAGTGACTAGCTCCCTAGCTTGTCTTTTGTGTATATATTCTGTGAATCTGTGTAGACAGTATCATGTGTGGAACCTTGTGTATGTAACCTGTAAGCGATATATAATTCGCAAGCTATGTGTGTATGCTCGAAAGCTATGTGTACTCTGTGAGTCATGTATCAAGGAGAGAACGGGGCAGCTGGACAAGGACACCCCCCCAAGGACCGAACCAAGCTTGAACCCGTGACCTCGTAACATGTAATCCAAGACTCTACTGTATGAGCAACTACCGGAAATGGAATGATCGTGTGATATGCTAGACTGGGGAGAACATCAGAACACCCGAGACCAACATCCCAAACAAACCCTGTGAAACCCAAAACCAACATACAACTCCGTGGACTACCCTTGGGTGGTGCGTAGGCAGTGTCTGTAATAGTACCATGCGTCAGCCCAAGGGGATGTGTGTCCAGCCGTGCGTCAATCTAACGTCCTGCCGGTGTCCATGCGCTGCGGGGTTTTGAACCCACAACCTTATACCACAATGCGCATTTCCAATCGGTGCTCTAACCACTGAACTATCACTGACTCAGGTTGTCAGATTCCTTTTTTTTTTTCTTTTTTTCTTTTATAAAACCCAGGTTGTTGTAGAGGTGGGATATTAGACCAATGGCAGTTATCCACAGTACTCGGCTGCTTGGTTGTCCAGTTGAATCCCTCTAAAGACCCCATCCACCCTTCCTCTTATCATTTTTGCCTTGGCGCACCCTCACCCCCCCTATCCAACCCTAGTGTTAACCACCCAGGACCATCACCCATTGCCATATTGGCAGGGTGACCTGACCAGACAGCGGTTGCAGGCACCCGGGCTAGGCAGAGAGACCTACCCCCCTGCTCAGTCCTGGTTGAGGCAGACGCAATGCAAGCCCGATTGCACAGGGACTTCGGGAGCTAGGTATGAAAATGCTACTATAGGTCTTCATGAGGGTGCACAGTGTTATGTTGTATTACTACTATTGTGTTTTGATGGCAGAGAGTTGGGGATCCTCCGTTCCCTCGTATATCCCTGGAGCCCGTTCCGGCCCCGCGGTAAGGTGCAGTATCTCCTGACACCCCCGACATCCCGTACTAAGGAGCTGCTATGCCAACCTCAACCCTATGCTACGTACTAGGATGATAGCCCACCCGGAGTCATGTGTGTATTGCAATGTTCTATTGTGTTGATGGTAGAGAGTTGGGAATCCTCTGTTCCATCATATATCCCTAGAGCCCGTTCCGGCCCCTCGGTAAGGTGCAGTGTCTCCTGACACCCCCGACATCCCGTACTAAGGAACTGCTATGCCAGCCACAAGCCCTAAGCTACGTACTAGGAGGATAGCCAACCCTAAGTCACGAATCATGGACTGCATCATGGACTGTGTGTATTGACCTTGGAGAATCGTTGATAGTGACGGTGTCGGCCCGAATACCCTTACAAGGGTATTTGGGCGCGTTATTGCAACTTAGAGGAAGTATGTTTTTGACGATATCTAGGAGCGCGTCCAACTTTTGTGAGGCCACAACCAATTCTCAGGGGTTGGGAGTGACCCGCAATTTTGAGTTGATTAGAGAATGTGTGGGCGTGCACTTTGTGGGCATGCGTTAGCTTGACCGATCAATTGGCCAATGTAAACCATGAGACGCCGGTAGAGCAAGTGAGTGCTAGGTTAGAATCTTGGATAAAGTCACAAGCTCTCACGCACGGGCGAAATTTCGGGCGACATAAAGTTGGTCAGGTAAGGCTGTGACTAGAGGAGAATGTTGTCTGACTTACTGGAGACCGACGTTTCAGGGCCGCACTGTGTGAAGTTACGCACGCGCTAGGTTGACCGTAGGCCATCCATAGTAGAAGCTGCCGCCGAAGCCAAGTAAGGATGGCCCGAACTAAAAGTGAGGGCCGAGAGTTTTTGGGGTGGAGACGGTAAAAGGGCGGCCTTTCAGAGAAAGAGGCAAGTTGCAGGGCGGGGGGGGGGGGTTCTCTGTGACAAAGTGCAGCGGTACATGAGAGCCTCGGCCACGGCCGCAGCATGGCTGGGCAGTGTGCGTAGCGAGCCGAGTAAAGCCTTGCGCTCTAAAGTAGCAAGCACGCGCGTGCGGACTCTTGGGCTCAGGTAATAAGCCAAGCAGAGGCCTTGGCGCACTACTGCAGGCCCAGGCAGGCGGTAGTTACTCTTTATATAGAGAGTTGCGCCTGCTGCAACCAGGCTTGGGCTCAGCCCTATTGGTTACAGCACTAGACTTTCAACCTACGGATCCCGGGATCGAGGCCAGCAGCCTTCAGTGGAGGAGCGGAGGAGTGCACTTTGGAGATGAACTGAGGGGTCGAGGGTCCCACGGGACTATCCCCCTTAGTTCTGTTGGGGGGGGTCCGACCGCGGGCCCACGAGGCAGGGCCGAGGGCCAAGTGCCAACGGTTCCCCTCCCCTATCCATTTTTCTAAATTTTATCTCTTAACTTTATTAATAATTTTTTTTTTTCTTAAATTTTTATTTTTATTCCCGTTTGGGACGAGATACACCCACGAGCTGTTGAGATACAGGCCTGCGTTCGAATCCTAGATGATGGAACTCAGTGAGTAAAAGCAGATACTTCTGAATTGCTGGGGGCCTGACAACTATCGAAGGTGGTATCCGAGGCCAGAGACGGAGTGGGTTGCGGACGCAGAAGCTATTTTAGCACCGCAGACCCGCTGGTATCGGGTCGTTGTGCGCAGTTCTCCCCGACGAGACTGTGAACGAAGTTTTGCGCCGGTGCGCTATCAATCAGTAGGAACGAAGGCGAGAATGGGACGACTTAACGAGGTGGGAAGAAAGACAATCGGGAGTCGACATAGGGAAGGAAGAAAAGGAGGAAGTGTACCTGGGCGCGAATCCGTGCCAGGTAGATTGGAAAAACGGGGGTGGAGATGGTGAAGGCAGATTCGGGCACAACGGAGTAGGGAGTAATATTCTCGTCAGGTTCTTGATGGGGTCAGGCGAGCCAAGGATCGGAGTAGGGGTTTTGAAGTAGGAAGAGTGTGACGGTAGCTTAAGTTTTGATGTTAGAGTAGTGAGAGAGGGGTTAGGAGAGAAAAGGGGACCGCGAAGTTGCTGGAGAAGTGGATATGGCACATTAGAAAGACACATGAAACACCGTTTCTCAACGAGATCGGACAAACCAAGATTCGATTCCGGGGTTCTAGGACCTCGCGAGTTGATCTATGAAGTCAGATCGGGAGTACAGGGGGTAGAAACTGCATCACGAGCAGTTGGAGCTGCGCCCCCACAATGGGAAATCCGAGATCTGTATTTGGTATCGTTTTGCCTCAAGATTAATTGTGATTTTGCTCATCCTATCGAGGGAAGTAGCGTGAGGGAGCCGCGAGATTGGAAACTTACGTGTTGGCCGGTGAGTAGCTCCTCCATCGAAGGAAGTAGCCTTGCTCCATCTCTCTGCGTACGTGACTAGGAAGCGGTGTATATCTCCACGTCCTCACGAAAGACTCAGCGTCGTTTTGCGAAGGCGGTTTGTGTCCATGCTCATCTGCAATTCGCGGGTGCTGGTATGCCCGTTGTGGTGCTGATCTTCATGATTGTCGTTGTACTACTCATTGGGGTCGAAGGTTGAAACCTATCTGTGTATCGTCCTGCTCGATTTTCATCAAGTCATGTACCTGGTCGGCACCTAGGCGAAGGTACATCCTCACTTGGTGTGAACGATTGAATGCGTGTGGAGGGGAGTGCGGTTGCGAAGTACGTGTGCGAAGTGGCGTAGATACACACACACACACACACACACACACACACACACACACACA
>BFEA01000105.1:1471475-1492549 GCA_003427395.1 Chara braunii | reverse complement strand
AAGCAGTTCTCTGGATGTGTTTCTTTCTGGTTGTTTGCGCGTCTTTCTTTATAGAGCTTTCTTCCAGTTTTCCTTAATTTTCTGGCTGTCCAATTGAGCACCCTAAGATCGTGCCAAATAGTTGGTCATTCGTTATTTGGAGTGCCCACAATACTATTATGGGGGTTGCTCTGTTCGTGATGTCTGTGTATTCCTTGGATGATGACGGGCGTTCGTCGCAGTGACTCTCAGACTCAGCAAGTGATGGGAACCAATAATCGGCGGAGTTGTACTTGTGGTGTGAGTAGGATGGATTGCTTTGCTCCGTGTTGGATGTGTGGACTTCCTTGCAGTCCTCCGCTGCCTTGCTGCTCACCCGCTTGCCATGTCCTTCCCTGCATGTCTGGTTGCCACGTAGTTTGGTTGCCTTGACAGTGGTGCCTTGCGCCTAGCTTCATTGTTGCCTTGCTGCACAGCTGTGTGCCATGCCTTTCCGTGCAGTTTGCTTGTGTGCTGTGTAGTTTGGCCACTGTTGCAGCACTGCCTTGTGCTTCACTGTGCTTCTTCTTGCTTCCTGTCTGCTTGTGTTGTCGTTCTATGCAGTTTGCTTTGACGCTGTGCAGCCAGTTGCCCCACTAGCATTGCCTGGTCCCTTTCTGAGTCGCTGCCTTGCTGCCGTATTCCACTTGTGGATTGCCTGTGGGTTGTCCACTTCCAATAGTGGTCAAAAGAGTCCATGACTCAAAGCATCAATATGAGGATTCCATAGATTGTCGGCGCTTCAGCCTCCTGATGAGTCGCTGCAAGTCCGACAAAACAGTCTGTCATCATAAGTTTTTGTTTGTTTATTTCGCTCTTTGTTTCTCCAACTTGTTATTGTACTTTGTGCCTTTCCCTTGCTGCTCTGTGCTGGTTGTCTGCCCACACGCCTCCCCCATGTCCTCCATCCTATGTGTCTTGCAACCACTTGTTGTCCAATGCCTTGTTACCTCACCGTCGTTCACCTCACTATGTTTTGCCTTAGTGGCCTTCGCATGACATTCTCTGGGCATATTGGACGGGCGCAGAGGACACCTCACCCTCTAATGAGCTGTGATGGGAGCATGCGCCGAAAACCATTTAAGGGGATGTGTCATCTGTCCTCCATTGGTTACTTCACCAATGTTGATGGCTGTGTTATCACTGATGGCCGCTCTTCCACTTTCCTCCTCCATTTTCTCTTCTGTTGACCTCTGGACTTGTCCGTGGGTCTTGATGGTATGTGGCATGGGACAGACCGCCAAACGGGAACGCAGTGCAGCACTGGGTGAGTGAATCAATGACGAGGTTCTCGTGTATCAGGTTGCTTTGTTTTATATTTTTGTTGACACACACACACTCAACTAGCATGTGGTTCGCATGCCTGGTGCCATGAGGATTATGAAGGGATAGCCCATGCGAGTTTCTGCTTCCATACGTACGACGACAGTCAGTACTGTACTCATGTACGGTACCCTGACATGTCATGTCCAATTTGTAGACAGGGGCTGGAACGGAAATGCATCTATAATTGTGGTCGACATACCTCTGTGTTCCTAGCATGTAGGAGCCCCATAGCCTGAGACATCTGTCTGCGGCGCGCCATTCGATGCAGCAATTGTGACTGCGGAAATTGGATGCGGTGCTTCCATAGTCCACACCCGAACCGGCCCTGTCCGTTCTGTAGGGGTGGCCACTTACCATAGGTAATAACTGCTCCTCAACCAAAAAATATTTTTTTGCAACCCTGTGCCATTCTAGAGTAGTCTGTTCCAGCGGTGAGTGTTTAGAATTCTGCGAAGTTCATCATACACCTCTCCCCTACCCTTTGCATGTCATACTCTATCCTGACCTTCACATGTTTCTTTCCTGACCGTTGCCCTCCACCTCCCCCTACCCCACACTCCTATAGAACTCCGCCTTCTATCTCTTTCCCTCCACCTCCCCTCCACCCTCCCCTTTTGTGCTACTAGCAAATACATACTAATGAGCATCGTTGAGAGAACAGACGATATAAAGATCAGAAGTGAAATGAATGGAAGTGTGAAGATGAAGAACAAACACAAAGACTAAGCATAAGCTGAAGATCTGAAGTGAAATGAACAGTAGTATGAAGATCTGAAGAGAAATGCATAGCAGCATACCTTCCCTTTTACTCTGCCTCCTGTTATAGCGTGCAAGTGGGCCGTTAAGGCACACGGGGATGTGGGAGCTGCCGCTCAACCACCATCAACGTGGGCAGCCTTGTACGTGTAAAAGAGGAGCTGTTGCCCCGAAGAAACCCCAGCTAAACACAGTTCTAAACACTTCTACTATGATTCACGTTCCTTGCTAAAGAGGTGAAATTCTTTAATTGTTGAGCTGGCTCAACTCGTATCTACTCGTCTGGATGGAACAGAGGCTGTTGTGGTGCATTTTTTTAAGAACACACGCACGCATGCCGCCCACACACATGCACACACACCCTCTGTGCATTTTTTTTTTTTTTTTTTTGCCTATCTCTAACCGTTTTGTTTTATGGATGGCTTGTGATGATTTGTGAAGGGAATGAGAGAGAAAATCTGGGGTCTTTTAAAACAACACACCCTCTGTGGATGGATGTGGTTTTTTTTTTTTTTTTTTTTTTTTTTTTTTTTTTACATGGTGTAATTCTTTGCCCTGCTTTGTAGCATGGGCTGTCTTTTCGATGAAGCAATATCTGTGGGTGGCCACAAGTTTCTTCTGGGGTGGGAGTTTGGGGTTTTGGCCACAATATCTCTGCGAGGAGGCTCAGAGAGTGTTTGCTGTGGGTGTCAATCCCGCGGGCTGCGCTTTTGGAGCACATGGAAGAATGGGGTGCCTTCTAAGCAGTGGCGCTCCTGGTGTCACGTGGAGACCTTGTGGAATTTGGCATAGTTCTCGCAGTGGCCTCACTGTAGCACTAGGATATCATCCAATTCTGCAGGTTGCATGGGAGGGGGGAGGTTCATGGAACTCTTGGTGTTGCGTACAGGTCCTGTGGTGCATTTTTGATTTGTGGTGGTGTTGAAGGTGGTCGCAGAGGACTCTAAAATTATTTCTAGACCATTGGTATGTGTGGTCAGTGACTCGGTGCTTTATTGTTAGTGGAGCCTTTTGTGTTATGCTGTTTTGTGGTTTTGTGGGCCGACGTGGAGGGCTCTCCAAGTTTTTTCGGACCTATGGCAGATGGGGTTGGTGCTTTCTTGCTGGTGGAGTCCTCTGTCTTAGGTAAGTTGCTTCTTGCCCTCCACCCTTTTATGGATCAAATGATTATATGTATATAATATATATGTATATGTGCAAGTGTGCCACTTCGGCGGCAGACGGGTGTGTGGGCACTTGGCGCTGAACCACACAAACGTGGCCAACCTTGCATTTTGTATTATATTGTCTATCGATACTTTTTCGATATGGATGGTTTGCTATGATTTGTGGAGGAAATGAAAGAGAGAATTTGGGGTCCTTTAACAACATGCACACCCGCTTGCTCCCCCTCCCCAATTGACAATGATCCACCTTCTAATCACTTGATGGAGCCCCCAACTGAAGATGCCCTCTCTCCGGAGCGTATGCTACAGCCCATGGAGTTAATACAGTTGGAGGAACCTGACAAAAACAGTCAAGACCATAAAATATCCGCCTACCGTGCAATCTACAGCACTGAATGAACCTCCCCCCGCCGCACAACCTGCAGAATCAGATGATCTCATAGTGCTACAGTGTGGCCACTGTGCGTAGCATGCCATTAATGTATGTCTCTTCGCTTACAATTGCAACTCTTATACGGTCTTTGATTTTGCAGATATCAGTCGCTGTGTAGAAGAAGAGCACTGTGATGTCTGCCTAGTGGACAACAATACTGCGCCTGGCATGCACATAGAAGTCTTGTCGGCATTTATGGGAAGACGACTACACCTCCAACCTGCTCCACAGAATTACATGCCTTGCATGGATCCAAATATTTATGCGTACATCCTGCATCGTCTTAGTCATTGTAGTGTTGTTACATTTATAGACAATTCATGGACCCTATTGGACAATGGCGGTAGGGCGTACACGTCGGGAAGTATTACCTCTTTCTATCACCTAGCAGTTGATTCTCACTCGGTCTGGCTTGCCCATTAGCAACAGTATGTCGCTATGTACTTGCAAGCACTACAGCCTCTGAGACATGATCCGGCTGGAACCTCCTCCTTCCCCTGTACATGGTCAGGCAGCATCCTCTCCCTACGTAGATCGGACGGATTCTACGACAGACAATGAACGGACCTCTCCAGAGGATGGTGGTTGTGCACTTCTATTCTGTTGTCACACAGCAACAGTTCAATTAGCATGCACACTGCATAGTCTCTGCTCCGAACACTACAAAGAGATGGCCGCTGCCAGCCTCTGCTGCAAAAACTGCAACCCTTTGTCTTGTCCTCATCCCCCCCCCCCCTCTCCTCCCCTCTTAGTTACTTGCGCAGCATGACGTTGTGGCCTTGACCTGCCATCCTTAAATAGCTGCCAACGTCAGCCTGCTTTCCGACCGACATGTCAGCAACATGCCATGTGTCATCAATGTTTTCAGGAATCTGTCATAGAAAGTATGTGTCAATATATGGACTATCCCTGAGGCCATCATCTGCCACATCCTCTCCTAGCATGTCCCACTTGCAGTGTTGGGCTTAACCGACTGCAACTGCAGAGGGATTTCCTTCTTCCATGCCAGGTGAACCACAGACGCAGCAGCGTGAGGAGGAAATTAGACTATCATATGAACCAACTACAAAGTGCTGTACTGAAAGGTTATCATCACCAGGGTGAGTTCTTGCAGACCAAACCCTGCAGCAGCTAAACACCGTTGCTTTGAATCAATCCCCATCGTCATCTACCCATAGAGAGGGAATAAATACTGGGGAGAGTTTGTGTACAACCATGGGGCTTAATTATCGATAATTCTGAAATTTTGTAACATAATCGAGCAAATTGCATACAGGAAGGAAGATTCCGCAATTTATTCATGTTTGCCTCGTGTAAGGACCTGCCAAAACACGGACTGAGAACACAGCTGATTTCTGAGTTTGCCGCTGGAATAAATGCCTTGCGGGGATTCCCGCTTTTTGCTGAACTTCCTAAGTCTGTGTGTGTGCGTGCTTGCTGGTCTGTGTGCCTGTCTGAGTGCTTGTCGGCCTGAGTGTGTGTTTGGCCCGCCAGGGCACTTGTTTGTTTGGGAGGCCCATAGGGCTGGTAGTTACCTGTGGCCGTGACTTTGGGGTTGCAGCGGAAAAAAAACACAGCCGAAGGGGTAGCTTAGGGCACATCGAGTAGTGGTAGTGTAGGCTGTAGGTACTTGAGTAGCAGGTAGGCCGGTACCGCTAAAGTAGCGGTAGATGTGTCGGGAACCAGAGGCCGAGTAGAAGACCCAGTAGCGGTAGGCTAGGTCTAGGCGGGTACCAGTCCAAGTAGCCTGGGTCTAGGGCCTGTACAGACGATATCAGAGTCTGCAATGATGTTTCCATCCGAAAGGGAGGAGGTACCAGTTGCTTGGAGGCCGCCCGGCCTGGAAGTCACCGCCCAAGAGGCAGGTTGGCCGCTATATCTCCAGGAGGAGCAAAGAGCTTCTCCTCATTTTCTGCTGAGTGCAAGTTTGGCGTTATGCTGCTGGAGCGCCTTTTGGAAGCAGCGCTATTGTAGAGAAGCACTGTGGGGAAGAGGAACACCCAGCTCTCCACCTTGGCTATGGTGGAGGAGCTCGCGTAGAAGGAGGAAGAAGAAGGGGAGTAGGAGAGGGGAGCACCATGGGTACTTACCTGGCTATGGTGGATGTCATCTTCATCACCTTGGTAGGCGCTGCATCTGGAAGGGCCCCATTGGGGTAGTGCTACATCAAGAAGCTTTGAGGCAGAGTCAGGCATGGCGGCCTGCCCTTAGTAGTCCGCCATAGCCTCGGCCTGGATGAAGAAGAGAGAACAGGGCGGCCATCGCTATGGTGGACCTCAAGTTGTGCTGGCAGTAGAAGAGGGATTCAGACATTGATTCTGGTTCAGCCATTCATCATTATTATTATTATTTATTGGTTGAATAAGAGAGGAGGAGATAAGGAGGAGGAACTTGGTTTGTGAGAAGAAGGGGGATGCCTGGGGGAATTATCATTGGTCTTTTCAACTCTTTTGCTGGTGTACATCTTCTTCTTCTTCTTCTTTCTTTCTTCTTCTTCCTTCTTTCACCTCCTTCTTCTTTCCCTCTCTCTCTCCTCTCAAGTTCGTTCATTTCTTTTGCAAGTGGGTGACATTGTACTTTCTCGTGAATTTGCACTTCGAAATTGACCAGGATAGTAACAATCGAGAGTTTTAGGAACAAGCCATAGCAAGCATGTAAGATCTGATCAGGTGTCTTTCGGGTTCATGCATTTGGATTGGTGTTGTCCGTTCGTTTTTGGTACTTCCAGTTGAAGTTTTCACGCAGCAACTTGCACATAACAACATCTCGCATTTTGAAGTTCTTGTAGAAAGATTTGCACCCTATCGACACGATGCCCTTTTGAAATCCTAATATGAATTGATGGATAAGAGAGTCGAGGGTTTCCAATCAATGGTACGAGTAGGACCCGCTGCAGCCCAGAGGCAGGGATGAGATCATCAGATGAAGGCAGGCCATGTCACGCGCAGTGGGTCAGGGGCCAGTCAGTTCGATCATATCTCAAGGCCACCCCCATTCCGAAACAAACAAAACAGAAAAACGCCCCAGCCTCCTTTTAGGGCCACGCATGTCAGAATCCGACCAACCACAATCTCGTCTAGAGATATTGGGATTCGAGCTCGACATCAAGCCCTATTGGGATTCGAGCTCGACATCAAGCCATAGGGCTTTCTCCACTACTCTCCACATGCACAAAAGAAATGAGAATGAATCCTCCACTAGAACGTGGAAAGATACACAGCCATTTTTTTTCCTTTTGTGCATGTGGAGAGTCATGGAGCGAGGCCCTGGTCCCGCTCCTCACCAAATGTCGAAAATCAGAATGAATCCTCTGCTAGAACGTGGACAGATACACTGCCATATTTTTTGTCTTTCATGCATGTGGAGAGCCGTAGAGCAAGGCCCTGGCCCGCTACTGACCAAATGTCCCAAAAATAAAAACAGCTAGATACTGGTGTGGAGAGGCCCTCACCAAATGTGTCAAAATCAGAATGAATCTTCCTCTAGAATATGGGATGATACACCACCAGGCCCTGCCCGAAAACAACAAAAAATAAACGAGAAAACAAAAATTGCAATGGTGCATCTGCCAGTAGTGCATACACCCAAAATGGGAGGCTGGATACTTCTGTGGCAAGGCTGTCGCGAGATGTCTAAAATGAGAATGAATCTACCGCTGGAACATGGGAAGATAGGCCGCCACACTGGGCCTCTCGTGCCGTGAGCAGCGGAGTGTTGGCTGGCCTCCTATGTACTTGTATTCGAAGATGCAACGACGATAGAGAACAAACATAAAAACGGGATGCTCCAACACAAAACGACAAAAACAAACTGCCCGGTCCTATCCCCCCCTCCGGTCCCCAAATCTCCCATTTCGGGGCAGGGGTAGGATGCGGCTGCGCTAGCTCTGCGCTAATTCCGGAGGTCTGCTACCGGAGACGGTAGCGTGGTCCTTTTCCGGCGCTAAGCGTAGGGTACAGGCGCCAGCTGAAGTCTCCATGCTTTCGTCTTCTGTACTCCCGCGGACGAAGTATCAGTATAATTCCCGCTCGCTACAGTCTTACTGTAGCGCGTTGCCCTTGGTGAAATACCAGGGGCCAGAGGGAATTTCCTACCTACTCAGTGCCTTTCACTCGACCTGTTGGTGACGCTTTTAAGAGATTACCGTTCAGCAAATGGATTCAATGTGCCAGAAGATGATTTCCATATGCTCGCCTGCCGTGTCAAGACAAATCGAGATGCGGGTATAACCTTCCATACTCTCCACCCGGTGTTGAGAGGGCATACTTGATGTGGCGGACCCACCAGGTGTGGTGCTCCGCCTGGGATAGAGATGGATGTGGAGGATGAGAGTGGAGCAAGATGGCACAGTGCAGCTCCCACGCGAGACTCCAACGCACGTACTCCAAACTGTGGGAATGTAGAGTGCGCGAAAGTACAGACTCTGGCTGGGGTATACCCCAGCGGACTGACTGGACTGGACCGGACTGGCTGGTACCGGCAGAGGTACCGACCTGGATTGGACTACCCCGAATACAACACAGGCCTGTTCTCACACGCCAAGGGGCTGGTCTCACAGGCCAACCAGAGGTCCGCTACACAATCCTCGGCTTGTGATGGATCGCCTAGATACAAGCACGCTTCCGCCAAGAAGCGGAACTCTACCAAAGAGAAAGAAAACCCGAGTAGTATAGGATGCGGAGTAAGCTCCATGCTAAGTCCATGCTATGCAACCTAGGATAGAAAATGTCACAAAAAAAACAGAATGCCACAGCTAACAGCCAAAGTGAAAGCAGAAGCAACTAACTAGTATACATGTCCTAGGAAAGCAGAAAGTACTGACAACTAAATCCTAGAATGTTAGAGGCAGTAACTCCCGTCGGCTGCCAGCACCGCGCCACGTGTCAGCTAGCATCTTACTAGTCACCCCAAGCCAGCGCCTCGCCAGCCGCAAGTCACCAGCGCCCCACCACTCACCTGTTGCCAGCACCTCAACCCCGGCCAGTTGCCAGTGCCTCGCTGCACTCACACAGCCAGCGCCTCGCCACTTCCGACCAGCCAGCGCCTCGCCTGCAAGCAACCAGCATGCCACCATCCGCGTGCCGCGGCGGCCCGCCAGCCATAGTGCTAGTGCTAACGCGGCTAGGAACCTGTGCTACCAGTCAGATAGATAGAGAGACAGTGTACACTGTAGTTAGCTCGTCAGGACTTTCCGACTTCCCGCAGACACATCACCTAGCCACGACTTCCTTGAAGTTGGCAGATTGGTTGAGAGAGAGATTTTCGAACGCGATTGCGGGTTTTATAGTTGTGAAGAGGGGAAGGGAAGACGGGGAAGAGTGGGGCGGAGATAGTAAGGGGCGAAGAGAGAGTACAGGTTAATTGTCCGGGGAAAACTATATCAATCCTCGTAAGTCTTTTGCAGCCGATCAGATTACGTGTGCCGGGAGTATCCCTCTTACACGATGTCGTTTGAGGCTTCAAGTACTCTGGGGAGGAGATCGGTAGGGAGCTCCTGACTGGGGGTGAAGGCGGGACGAAAGAGATCGCAGAGAGTAGCGTGACGCGGGACCAAGATTCGGACGAGAGGGGAGGGGGAGAAGCATGAAGAGAGAGGGGGGGGAATGGAAAACAGTTACGAGTGAAAGAGAGAAGGCGCGAAGAAGAGAGGGTGAAGATGGCATGGGTCATAGCGGGAGGCGGGGGAAGCTTGCATACATGTTATGTTTCGTTCATCCTATTTCATCGCAGAAAAGAAAAGGGCACCGAGACAGTTATGCTTCGTTCATCCTATTTCTAAAACTAATTCTTGATTTAAAAATTCAAAAGCAATATCAGTGCACGGAATTGAGCGCGTGAAAATCCTACATCTACTTAGATTCCTACTGAAAATTCACAAAGCTTTCAAAGGCAAGTGAGGGAACATCCACTTGCAAGAAAGGACATGTCAGCGAGAAAGAGTGCCCGTAATTTCTGGAGTTCTCAACCGCTGAACAAAATTCCAAGTGCGCTCGCTAAGGCGCGCGTAATTCCTACGTAGATGCATGGATTGCCGAAAAGAAATTGCAAAGAAGTCTGAAAAAAAAAACATCGTCTTAGACGTGAGAGGGCCTGGTTGGCCTGCGTTTCCTTGCATTAAGGTGATAGCAAAAAGAGGGGTACCCCAAAAGCCCAACAAAGATCCAAAGAGTAGGAACAGCAAAAACTCAGGGCTTCAGAAGATCATTTAGGTACAAAAGCTGGTACGTCACAGGCAGGCTCCACCTGCCACCTATTTCTATACCTTCCTAATCAGTCCTTTGTTTTCTGATCGGACCTACAGGATCACATTGCCCAGTTAGGCCTGATTGCCAGATTGGAGCGTAGACCTGTGTTCACTCCCTCAAAACAAATTCTTGGCAGCAGAGCAGAGCGCTTCTTTTTTTCTGGGGCTCTAGTTTAGGGAACGTTCTTTTAGGGGTTTTGCCTTTGGAAAGACCATTTGCGATGGGAATGGGGCAGTGAGCAGAGTAGAAACACAACATCTTGCTTTTCTAGTCTTTTTCCTGGAATTTCCACCACCAGCCTCTACATAATTGAGTTCGTTATCCTCATTTGTTCCGACTTTTATCTCCCAAGAGGCCTCAGAGATGCAGGGTCTTCTGGACATCTGTTAAACCTCCCAAGCCGACCTCGGTTCGACTCCTGGCAGGCACACAAAAATGACAACGAAGTTGAAAAAACGTTTTCCCAAGGGCTCGGTGGCATCCTGTGGGGTCCAGATTCTTTTCAGAAGGTATTCATGAACCAAATGTTTTTTTTTTTCTTTTTCTTGTTTTGTCTTTTGAAGCACATGTTTTCTTTGTCCCAGGTTCCATCTTTTGGGGAAAGGTGCTTTTCAGAAATAGAAAGATGTTCCGGGCGAGAAGGTGGGGGGAGGGGGTAACTGGGGTGAAATAATGTCTCACCTTTGATGGTGTGATAGGATGGCCCACATTTCAGTGCATGCATCCCTATCACTTCATTTTCTTCCTTTTCTTCCGCTTTTTCTTCAAGTTCTATTTCATTGATCATTCATTTTAGTTTTTCCGCCCCCATAATGCAGGCCTGTTTTCATATTTTTATTCTTCTTTTTTTTCTTTTAGGCCAACTGTTCTGAGCAGCCTGCAACCCCAACTGCAGGCCTGGCTCAGGGTGCCTGGGCAGGGTGGTTTTCAAATCATCTCTGTCCCAGGCATCTGCCAAGGCACCTGCCGAGCCTTTCTGTGGCCTCAGTGTACCGTAGAAAATTGAGGAAAAAGGTGTGAGAAGCAATGCTGTTTTTTTTTTTTTTTTTTTTATCAAAACATCCACGGAGGCAGCTTGAGGCGCTGGTAGGAGCAGACACCTCAAGCTGGTCCGGGGGAGGCTCCATCTATTGGTGGGTTCACAGAAAAAACGAAGAACACGAAAACAAAAAAGAGGGGGGTTTCGGGATGCCGTCTGCCACATGTGGACCGCCCCATACTTTTCTCTATTTATGTGTCTCATCCTTGTGTAGGGGCCACAATAATCTTCTCTGGACCCTTCCAATTTTAAAGAATGTCCTGATGCACTGTCACCCCATACTCTTTGGCATCTGGCATATTGATTCTGCTCTGATGCTTCTCTTTTGCATTTTTTGTGCTAATGCCTAACGGAAAGGTCCAAATGTGTCAGGGCCTACTCCAACTAGGACTTGGTGCACTGAATCTGCTCGTGCATGCTGTAATATGCATCCATCCTCTCTTGACTAGACCCCCAGACCTTCTGAACTTTTCTAGTGGAAAATTGTGTCTCAAAACGTCTGTTTCACCGCCTCGCCCACCGCCAGCCACAGGTCAAAACACTCCTTGAGCTGTGGCTCTCTCACAACCCAGGGATGCAGCCTTGCAGAATATGTTTTTTGTCCCAACAAAAGAAAGAAAGAGAAGGCATAGCTGAGGCCAACCTGTCGGCCCGAGAAAGGAGAGAAGTCAACACAGCAGTCATGACACAGTCCATGAATCACACATAGCACAGACACTGTCCACATAGCAAAGACGCTGTCCAATAGCACAGACACTGTCCACATAGCAAAGACACTGTCCACAGAGGCCTTTCTCTAGTCTGTTGTCTGGCTCTCAGATTAACTCCACGTGGACCAGGTCCCTCTGGTCCTCCCCAGTGTCCAGGGGTTAATCCCCACAGTCTCCCTGTAACAAAGGGCGGCTACCAGTAGAACAGGGGTAAGGGAGAAGGAATAACTGCATGCTTGCCTATACATGGAAGTCTATGCATCCCACTACAGACCATCACTGGGCCATGTCCGGGTGCATTCTTTTTTTTTTTTTTTTTTTTCCGCCTTTCCTCTTTATGCATGTCACCCTTGTGCAGGGGCCATGCTAATCTTCTCTGTATTGTTCCAATTTTAAGGGATGTCCCCAAGGACATGTTGTCGGGGTACATTCTGGTTTCGATGAAAGAAAAGAAGGTTCTGGACTCTGAGGGCATACTCGCACCAGTACGTTTCCCAGTACTTCACCGGAAATTCGAGAGGGTGGGACTTCTCAGTACTTCACCGGAAATTCGAGAGGGTGTGGCACTCACACTTCAATAACTGCCCATAACACCCGACCCATCAAATCTCAGCAGCCTGCCCAGCCACAGGAGGTGCAATTTTGGCCGCAGGTGCCTGCAAACCCACTGTTTCCCTCCTCCTAATTCTTGAGGCAGATTTGTGACATTAGGGGCAGTGTTCGTCAAACCGTGTGACTGACCTGCCCCCCAAAACGCAAATTTGTGTTGCGTCCCGACTTCGCACTTCCAGAGAGTTGTACATATTACTATATAAGAGTGATTCAGATTTCCAGAGTCACAGATTTGAAGAGGGCAGATAGATAAGGGAACGCCGCCAGGAGATAACACATGTTATCAGGCAGCTGCTGCCTTTGGAAACAGCTTAGAGAGTCCAAACCTTTGTGGGGTGTTTGGTCTCTTAGCTACTCTTAATCGCCACTCCCTTTTTTTAAAATAGAAAAAAATGCCCAATCTATTCATGGGGAGCAGCACGTGCTGGGAACCGGGCCCAGTGTCCCTTATAATGGAAATACATTGATGATTGATGATCATTGATGATAATTTGGGATGATTGAGGATCATTTAGGATCACTTAGGATGATTCAGGATGATTGAGGTCATGAAATAGAGATAGATGATGACTAATCAGAATGATTGTCTACTCAGCACTCAAATACTATCCTATCCCTAATTTTCTGTATCCATTCCAACCAATCACAACTGAGCCTGTGCTGTGCACCAATCAGGCCTCTTCCCGGTCTCACACCCCAATCTGGCTTGGTTACAGGGCAGCGCCACCCAACCCAGCTCCGACCATCGTCGGCCAGATTGTAGCCATTAGTCAAGTTTGCAGATTGCCTTCCTCCCTCGGCAATCCCAGAACTCTATACAAAGCCTCAAGCTCCTACTCAAGCAGGTTACAGGGCACTGCCCCAGCGCTGGCCAGCGTCGTTCTGGTGCCAACTCAACCTGGCCATTACACAAAAAGGCTCAATTAGATGCTCCATGATGGGGAGCAGCAAACAAAAACCATACATATAGCCCACGGGCACACGTCTATGTTACAGAGTACATACACACATACACAACCATAGGGCTGACACATACACAACCATAGGGTTGAGAGGAGGTCACGATCAACTGATAATGATGATAAGCGTCTCGATGATAAGTACCCCACCTTAAAAATACAGCTAGGGTCTGTGGTGGGAGAGTAGAGGGCGTGAGTCACTGGTTGGTCTGCTGGGTTCTGACTGGTGATGATGATAGGCGTCTCGATGATAAGTACCCCGCATTAAATATACAGCTAGGTCTGTGGTGGGGGAATAGAGGGCGTGAGTTACTAGTTGGTCAACTTAGGGGGCTCACACACACACACACACACACACACACACACACACACACACACACATACACAAGGGCTGGGTGGAGGTCACGATCAACTGATAATGAAGATAGGCGTCTCGATGATAAGTACCCCGCCTTAAATRTACAGCTAGGGTCTGTGGTGGGAGAGTAGAGGGCGGGAGTCACTGGTTGGCTTGGTCGGTTCCAACTGGTGATGATGATAGGCGTCTCGATGATGATGATAGGCGTCTCGATGAAAAGTACCCGGCATTAAATATACAGCTAGGTTTGTGGTGGGAGAGTAGAGGGCGTGAGTTACTAGTTGGTCAAAATTAGGGGCCAATAGGTGATTGCTTGAGCCTGGCATCTGAAGTACCCGTACGACGAGGCTCATTCGACTATGCTTCAACCAGGGCTGGGTAGCTAGCCCTGGTGCCTGTCACTACTGTTCGGTCCAAGTTCCCCTCGATACGTAGGGTGATGGTCTTGAGTGCTAGTCACACTGAGGTAGGGTAGTCGGGATAGGGGATGCGCTAGGAGTATTGACACGAGGATGGGAAGGGTGGTGGCCTCGCCTCAGAGCAACCATGGTTGACCGCTTCCGGCGATCAATGTGTGCCTTGTAACTGGCCTCTAAAACACCCTGGACTAATAATAATAATTAAAAATAAAAATAAAAAAATAGCTGAGCTAGAATGCCAACTAGAAATCTAGGATCTTATAATATCAAAATCCTGATAAAAAAAACTTTCTGATGATGAAATTTGACGAGTACAACTGGGAAGCAGACCAACAGGAAGGAAGATGGGTATACATACTGGCAATGTTAGAATTAGAGGTAGTCATTATACTCAATGTATACGGACCCAATGACATAGGGGAACGCCAATTTTTTTTTGAATCATTACTTCCCCACCTCCCGGTAGGTATCCCATTGATAATGGCAGGGGATTTCAATGCAGCACCGGACCGTAACCTGGATAGATGGAATATTCCTAAGTCGTGTCCACCATATATAGAAACTAATGAACAAATTATATCTAAATTGTGCAATTCCTACAACCTGTTTGACTCCTTTAGGAGATTGAACTCTACCACTAAGTCCTTTTCCTGCTTTACTAGAAGACATTCAAACAGACCTACTAAATCTAGGATTGATCTTATTCTAGCCTCTGAAGATCTTCAGGGAGGACTTCAAGTTGCCTGCATCCTACCTAGAAGCCCATAGCCAGGCCTTGACTACGCAATGTGCATGGCGGTCTTTTCCTTTCGAAAGAAGCCAGATAAAGGCAGGGAATTCTATAAACTAAATACGTCACACCTCAAGGACCAAGACTTCCTTCAATACCTGGAGGACGTATGGGAATTCTGGAGAAAACAGAGAGCTCGCATCGACAATGACATCATGTGGTTCAACAACGGCCTAACCTTCCTAGGTCGTAAATGCAATGAATACTCTAAAGCCTTGGCAAAGATAAGACATCAAAAAGAAACGGAAATCCTCAAAAAAAATCAAGAACTACAAGAAAAAGAGATAAGGTCAGATGATCAAGACGCTCTGGAGCCAATTGCAAAGGAAATCCAGACACTAGAGGATTAGTTACTCAAATACATGGAATACAAATGACAGGGATTCAAAATACGGGGAAAACTAAAAAAACATCAGATGGAGGGGGATATGGACGCTCGTTTCTTTGCTATGGCCAAAGCTAGGTCATGGAGGACCACGATAGCGGCTTTAATAAATCCTTCCACAGCAATGAACCCTTAGCGCTGCCCTAGCTGCTGCGGCAGCCTGTTCCCTAGCTGCGGCGTTTGCTGTTGCTCTCGATGCTGCGAGAGCACGGGCTCTGCGTTCGGCGCGAAGTTGTCTTAATTCTTCCTCGTCCAAGGTCCTGAACACGTGGGGTACCCTTAGTGTCTGTGCATGTGTTAATCTTCTAGTGTCTGCTCTATCAGCGACAGGTTCTGATCCACTCATTAGTTAGGAAGATAGTTTCTGCAGTAGAATCCCCTAGTGGAATCCTACCACAGCATGTATCTGACCGACACCTAATTTTCTAACAATAGTTGTGTCCGGTGAGTATCCTACTATACTGAATCAAGTGGCATGTCCATTTCAACACCAGCCAGTATGAAAATAGCCAGGGATTTTTACAAAGATCTTTTCACGTAAAAAAACTCAGCTATTCCTCAAACACAAAAGGAAAAAAAAATTGATGAATTTATAATTTCCTTCAACAAATCAATCACGGATGAACAAAAGGGGATATTGGAAATGTCAGTATCCAAGGAAGAAATTTGGAAGACCTTAATTCTCATGGAAGAAGAAAAGACACCAGGAATTGATGGCCTCCCAAAAGAATTTTGGGAAGTTATGTGGGGTCCCCTCGCACAAGATTTAATGGATTACTACCATGCGGTATGGGAAGCAAGGGATATGGGGGAAATAGTTAATCAAGGGGTCCTCACGCTTTTGTACAAAAAAAGAGATAAACTTAATATTTGTAACTATCGCCCAATCACACTCCTCACGGTGGTATACAAATTAGTTGCAAAGGTACCAGAAGATAGAATGCTCAAAGTCATAAGTGACATCATTCATCCAGCGCAAACAGGGTTCATCACTGGAAGGAATATACAGGACAATATTCTCCTCGTAAATGAACTTATCAAAGTTGCACGTCAATCTAAACATAACGCAACATTCATCTTCATAGAATTTGAAAAAGCTTATGATCATGTAGATTAGCTCTTCCTGGACAAATGTTTTGCAAAAATGAACTTTGGGTCAAGCTTCAGAAGATAGATCACAATCTTGCATCAAAAGGCAACCACCAGTGTTATGATCAATGGCAGCTTGACACCTCCAATTGATTTGCAGAGATCGGTAGATTAGCTCTTCCTGGACAAATGTTTTGCAAAAATGAACTTTGGGTCAAACTTCAGAAGATAGATCACAATCTTGCATCAAAAGGCAACCACCACAGTCCCTGTCTCTTATACACATCTAGATGTGTATAAGAGACAGGGCTATAAAAAGAATGAACTTTGGGTCAAGCTTCAGAAGATGGATCACAATCTTGCATCAAAAGGCAACCACCAGTGTTATGATCAATGGCAGCTTGACACCTCCAACTGATTTGCAGAGATCGGTCAGGTAGGGCGATCCATTGGCACATTTTTTCTTCATCATTGTTATGAAAGCTTTAGCGGTTAATCTAAAGCAACACAAGGATATTGAAAAAATACGAGTGACGTCCATCCCAGAAGAGATAATCCCCATGTGTTCTCTCTTCGCTGATGATCTCTCTCTGATGGTGGATGCATCACACGAAAATATGATTACAATTCAATAATTAATGGACAAATTTTGTAGATTAGCAGACATGAAAGTCAACTGGGGGGAAAATACCCTAGGATGGTGGATAAACTATCAGGGAGTTGGACCACCTGAAACGCCCCAAATTAAATGGTTTCCTTTAGACAAGCCAATAAGGGTCATCGGTATCTCGCTATCAGCTGAAGGGAAACCAACAATCAACGAGGAGGTTATCTTTCAAAGTGCCCAGACCAAATTAGAATTATGGAAGAATAAACACACATCTATAATGGGCAGAGCTTTGGTGATTAATAATGCAGTACTAGCCTCAATTTGGTACAAATCAGCAATTTGGGCCCTAGATAACAAATGGACTAAGTCCCTTCATCAACAACTCAGAGCCTTTCTGTGGAGAGGAAACCATGATTACAAGAGCGTCATTAGTAGAGTGGCTTGGACCTCTATCGTTCAACCAAAGGCTAAGGGGGGTCTGGGAATCATTGATCCAACACTCCAAACCATGACACTCTCCATCCAATGGATCAAGAGACTACTACTCAATCCTCAAACCCCTTGGAGTGGTTTAGCCTGGGAACAGTTAAGGAGACTGGCCCCCCAGACAGCGGAGACTGTTGACCCAACCATGTGGCTAGAGAATATGACTGGTCCATACCGAGAGGCACAACCAAAGAGACAGATATGAACCAGATGACAAACAGGGCAGCAGTCAGGAAGGACATCACTAAGGATCCCTTCTGGCCAACTATTCTCAAAACATGGAGGAAGTTACCCCTACCAGACAAACACTTCCCTGAACGATGGGAAGAATTCAACCGGCAACCACTCTTCAACAATACATGGATAAGAGACCACCAAGGCATCACACTTCATTGCAATGATAATTCATGGAAGGGGTGGATCAAGAAAGGAGTAATCAGGATCAAAGACATTTGGGATGACAACTCTCGTGACTGGATTCCCCCGCACATTCTCCATGAGAGACTAAAGCATTGTCACCATGCACAAAACAATCTAGACAGAATAGTGGAATTGATCCCTATTGAATGGATTAGAGTGCTCAGGAGAGGGAAGAAATTCCAGGAAAGTGATTGGGTTGCAATGAAGGAGAATCCAAGAAGGGTAGGTAACGTCATCCTCATAGCCCCATACAAGGAGACCTTAATTGTGCCATATGAGTTGAAGGAAGATAATGTTATTAAAAAGGATATAACCCCGATATGAATGCCGGTGGAAAACATCTTCAGAATCAGAGTTTTCTCATGGGACGTGCAGTCGTGTCAGGTTTTCCGACCTTTAACGGACATCGCAGACCTACCTATAGATCATGAGTGAAGGACATGGGGAACCAAAAACAGACTCAATAGAAAATTCAGCATACATCTACATACCTTATCTGTCAAATCAACTTACCAGATGATTAGACCCAAAATAAACTTGAAAGATAGGGTGGTGGAGAGATGGATGAAACAGTTAAATATCAGCAAGGAAGATTTGAGGAACATTAAATGGTTTAAAGATTCCAAGATCAAGCCGTCGACGGTAGCCTCCCTTCAGTGGCAGATTGAACACAGGTGTCTCCCGACTAATGATTGGTTGATAGACAGATCCTCACTGGAGAAAAGGGGCATTGCAGACCCATGGTGCAAGCTTTGTCACTCGGCGTACCCAAGCAGAAAGATACCAGAAACAATAGAACATATATTCCTTGAGTGTCCGGGCTCAATTTGGCTTTGGCGGTGGTGGGTCCGAATATGGGAACAATTAGAAACCACAGTTAAATGGCCTTGGGAATGGAAAACAATCCTGCTTGCGCATTGGTCACCAAAATTGGAAGATAATTTCACTCAAAATCTGTTCACCATAAGTAGAAGTGCGGTTCTCTAGGCTATCTGGGGAAGAAGGAACACTTACGAATGGGAAGATGCTAGACTAGATGACCCGGAATTCACCGACAGCATAAAACAACAAATCCAAACCAATATACAGGACCAATGGATCAACATTAAAGAAAAAATTCAATCCAACTCATCCAAATCTGAAATTAAAGAAATATTTCATAAATTCAGCAGCAACTGGCTGGGGGGGGGAAGGGCGAAAAAATAGGGAGGGTGGAATGCGAGGGCGCGGAGAAGGAGGAGGAGAAGGTTCTTATCAGAAACTACAAGTTGATTTTTAATGATTGGACTCAGGTGGATCCCTTGATACCTCTTCACCCGGCTCATGAGTTCCCAAGTTTTTTTTCTCTACCTCGGAATGCATTGGTTCCACTGTCATGGTATTGAAACGACTCAGTTGCAGAAGAAAAGGGAACGGAAGAGTAGACAGCCATACCATCATTCTCTCCCAATTGTTGGAAAGGCTAGGCAGGTAAGGCTACATCTGGAGCCCCATGTGTGGGTGAAGAGGTCTATTCCAACAAAGGAAAATCGCCACGGCAGGAGGGAGGATTATCGGGAATACTGTGAACGATTCATCTTTCACTCGTCAAATGTGAGGGACGCTGGACCCGTTTTCCAGCAGGTGCTGCTCCCCACAAATAGATGGGGCTTCCCAGAGAATGCTAGGGTCGTGTGCTCTTATCAGCTACCCTAGCACCAACTCAGGGTGTTTTTTTTTAAAAAAAAAAAAAAAAAAAAAAAAAAATCACAAAAATGATGGATAATGATGATGATGCTGATGCTGATGACTATTCCTCTCCACCCCTCCCCTTCCTCCATGTACGCTCGTCCTCTCCCCTAGTTTCTCTTCTCCTCTTCTCCTCTCGCTGCCTCCGCTGATCTGAACCCCGCTATCAGCATGAAGTTCCTATCAGCCCCAACGAGAGAGACAACCTTCCCACTCCCTTCTGCCTTGAAGTAACCAGTTCCCCCAAAAGGTGTACCTCAAATCTAACACTCTGACCTAGTCTGCGTCCGCCAGGAGATAATGCGCCCCCATACATATCTCCCAGCCCCAGCCCAGGTCAGTTCCCATCATCTGCGTCTATTCCCTAAAGGGCAATCACCTCCCTCCTTGTGTTACCCCTGCGGAGTAGCGCTCCCTTCCTGACCGACCTACCTACCAACTAGACCATAACCTATGCGGGCGAAGAGAATATAACGACCAACAGAGACGAAAAAGTTTGTGAGGGTTCGCCTACCTGTAGTTTGGTTCCCCACCGGTGCCACTCCAAGCGGGGGGACTTTGTGGAACCCGAGTCTTTTCCTGGCCTCAGATCCTCAAGGTGGAAAAAAAAATCATTGTCTCCCTTGCCAGTGGTGGGCATACAGAGGCAGTTATGCCATTTGATTTGGTTTGTTCACTGTGCTTTTTGTGTGTTTATTTTTTATTTTTAGGTTTATTTTTTAACTGCACTATATTCTTTTCTCAAATTCTTTCATCTTTCCTTTTTTTTTTTTTTCACAAAAACAAAGCCCCTTTTATTCTGGGGGCAACAGTCCAGTTGCTTACCACTGGCAAGCAAGTTTTTTACATCCAACAGAGAGGGAGAGAGGGGGGGGGGTTCTTTCACCTTTCACTACCTACCTTTTTTTTTTTTTTCTCAAGCAAAACATCAACCGGGGTGCCCCTGCTGCAGACGGGGATAAGAGCTGGTGCCTGTTGCAGGGGGGGCAGTGTATGATGGCTCCTTATTCGTGAGGAGCAATACATGCTGGAAAAACCATGCACAGCATCCCACATTTTCATCACAGCTCTGTCAACTGATCTTTTGCATCCCTGCCCCAAAAGGTTTGGATCTTGCCCTGGTCCTGCCCAATGTGAGAGGTATTTTCCTCACACACCCTTTCCGGCCCCCCTGCTGCAGGATCACACTCCTTTTAAGCCGATCCTGGTGGGTCCGCCCCTCTGGCCCCTGCTTCCAGAGGGATCCTCAACCACCCATCCTCCAGTTCCAGTCTGCGGGTCCCTCCTGCCAGGGCCTGTTGCGCCCATGCCCCCCTTGATCATGGGGGATGTCTGGTATGTTATACGGATCCTTCGCCATCTGCTGCCAGTTCTGTTATTGAAGCGAGGAAGTTGTAGACTCACTCGAACTGCTGCTGGCCCCGAAGCGCCAACCGCAGCAGGCTGTACAATCTGCCTTGTCTGCCTCACAGGTGAAGGCGTATCTGAAGGGGGAATAGGGAGAGGGGGGGGAAGGTGTTGGAGG
>BFEA01000105.1:1428638-1442372 GCA_003427395.1 Chara braunii | reverse complement strand
TGGCTCGGTCGGTATAGGTGCTTGGAGTGGCTCAGTGGGTAGGTGCTTGGAGTGGCTCGGTGGGTAGGTGCTTGGAGTGGCTTGGTGAGTAGGTGCTTGGAGTGTTTGGGTGGGCATTTATTTTACAGCTTGAACGTTTTTTTTTTTTTCTCGGTTTAAACGTTTGTTTTGTTTTTTTAAGCATTCTTCGTGGAAAGATGAAGACCAAACCGGCAAACCCTTAAATTTTCAGCGGATATGAGTCATTTTTCTGAGTGCTAAAAATCGTGGAAGTTGGGGTACTTCCAATGTTTTAAGCGGCGTATAAGACAAACCCGACACTGTGTGTCGACTGAGTCACGAAAACGTGGTTTGGAGTGGGGACGAGAAGCAAGGATACCTGTCGATAATAGTCGGAAAAACCATGAGGGGTCTGTTGAGCAAGTAGCGTGTAGGAAAAGGCGCGAGTACGAACGACCATTTATCAAGGCGTGATTTGGGGCCGGATGCAGTGGTCAAATGCGGGTGGGTTTTCGGTTCACTCGAGCCACGCCTGAAGGCTCAGCGGACGGAGCGGGAAAGTAGAGCACGATGTGAGGGCGGACTGCTGTAAAACGTAAGTAGAAGGGAGGCTCAGTTAGTATATATATGCATAGGACCAAGTAACTTTCATCATCTCAATGCCCCCTGATGAGGTTGCCGCTCAGCAGCCGAAACTAGTCGGGGATGCCAGCAACCAAAAGTCCAACGATTCACTCTCATCTTGAGCGGGCTGAGGCGGATGCCATATTGGTGGTGAACTACGAGCTTCACTCGGATCTTACGGGAGCTCAACCATAATTGTGGGCCTTGTGGCAAATATTATTGGGATGATTTTTTTCCGCACATATTATGTCGTGGTAGCGCGGTTGTGTGACTAAGAGTCAGGCTGTCTGTCTCATCCAACTTCACATTCGTAACCGCAGAGGGAACCTGGCAGGAGGTCTCCACCTGTGCTTGGTGGCCCTGTAGCTTTAGCAAGTAACCTACGTAGTGAGCAGTGACGACGGAACGAGAAAACGAAGTGAGACGAGCGAAGGTAGCGCAAAAAACAAGGGCCATCGGACAGCAGAAGGTGTCGAAGGCGTCCGAACCACGAACAACATCGACATGGAAGGTGGTGGAGGTAACAGAGGCATTGGAGGACCCCAAGGGAATGGCGACAACGGAGGTGGGAATTGGTCAGGAGGAGGTGGCGGTCAGAACGGGGGGAATGGATCAGGGGGAGGAGGCGGCAATGGAAACTGGGGAGGTGGAAATGGAGGAGGTAACGACAATTGGAACTCCGGTGGTAACAATGATTGGGGGAATAACGGCAACGGCGGCAGGAATGGGAATGGGAATGGCGGTGGCAACGGGGGGGGCGATAACAACAACTGTAACGGTGGGAGCAACGGTAGTGGTAATGGTAATTAGAATGGAGGAGGACGGGGAGGATGGAACAATGGGGGCAACCAATGGAACGGAAACGGGGGCAGGAACCAATGGAATGGGAACAACGGGGGGGGAGGAGGTGGTCGTGACTGGAGGAGGTCCACGAAATGCTACAACTTCAACCAATACGGTCACATTAGTAGGGAATGCAATGCCCCTAGACAGGGGGGCGGCAACAACGGGAACAATCGTACCAACGATGGAGCGGGTAACTCTAGCAGTGCGAGTGAACCGGCAAGAGCAGCAGCAGTGATGATCAGTAAGGATCAAGAGGAATCACTGTGAATGGTGTGCCTATACACCAACCGACAAATTGAATCAAAAGAAAGGAGGGAAGCCGAAGCCCGGGAAACGGAAGCAAGGAAGAAGCACGAAGACCAAGAGAGGGCGGCGAGGGAAGAAAGGAGCAGACTCGAGCTTCAGAAGAAGCAGGCGAAGGAGAAGAAGGAAGCAGAGCGGCAGTGGAATTTGGAGAATCTTCTCGCAAAGCAAAAGGAGAATCTCAGGGAGGAGTTTGAAATTATTTTTGAAAAGAAATTAAAAAAGGCTTTAGTTGCTCAGAAGGCCCTGCAAGGGAAGGCCAGAACCGAATCCGGTTCAGACGAGGAGGAAGATATGATGGAGGAGCTATTGGAGAAGCGGAAACGTCGGCCTGTCCCAACCTGCCAAGTGGACGCACTAGGGGAATCACCCCTCAAGGTGGGGCGGGCCTCCCCATCCAGGGCGGCTGCTGAGGAGCGATCCCCACGCTTGGCGGTACCGCAGAGGCTGGGGGGGACGGACAGTACCCGATTGGGATTCCCATACCAGGATTCTGGACTATGGGAAAGTGCCCCGACCGCGGATGATTTTGTGAAAACAAGGGCCTTTCGGAAGGTCATTCATAAGTTCTTGAGTAAGAAAACGAAACTGACGATCGATGAAATGTGCAAGGAGGGAGGAGTCGTGTATCGCGGGCGTCTTGAGGCCGTCGACGAGCTAGTTGAGCTGCGCATGATGTACTTCAGTGCACAACCTGCATCACCGGCTGCACCAAGACCCAGACAGAGAAGTGGTGGGATCGTCATACGTGAAGTAGCCCAACCAGAAGAGCCCCAACACGCGAGCCGGGACTCTCCAACGAAGGGGGGAGACCCGGAGGTCGTGGAGCCATAGAGGCCCTGAGCTATGGGACGAGTTGGGGGTACACATGAGATTACGTAGGAGTGTCGCTGGGCAGATGGATGAAGGAAATAAGGCGACCAGGGGTATTTTGAAATACATACTTAGGTACTCAATCATTCTGCTTGTGCTAAACGGATAAATTCAGTGGGGGATGAAGTTTGTCGGGAATTGATTGGAAATGGTCGTTAACGATTTAGACTGGTGGGAAAGCCCAAGTGAATGCATTTGCATACTAATTAGCCCGGAAACAAGGGCGATCTACGTAGGCCAGACGGGACGCAGCCTGAGTAAAAGGTGGGAAGAGCATCTATATAGAAATAACCACAGGGAGGGGAATCGCAGCTCAAAGCTCTACAACTGGCTCCGGCATACGGACGCACTAGGGTATGTCACCATCCCGATCGCTTTCGTACCAGTCTAGACCTCGAGAGAGTGGAAAGAGCTTATATCAAGAAGTGGTCACCAGCGCTAAACTCGAATGGGGTAAGGAAAAAGAGAAGAGGAAAGACCAAGAAAGGAAGGAAGGAGCGAAGGAAAGGTAGAAGCTATGCAGCGAGCATGGAGCTACCAATCATTTTCGAGACTGAAGGGTTGCAAAGGGTGAACTTGGCCGAAGTATGCGCGGCGGCGGTAAAGGGGAGTAAGCAATTTAGAACTAAAGAGGGTAAGTTATGGGTACAACGCTGGGATGTTATAGCGAAAGAACTGGGAGACACGGTTATTCGGTCAGGGGATAAGAAAGTTATGTTATGCGAGATGAAGAGAGATTTTGAGGAAGGAGGGACTTTTAGAGTCGAGGCACTGGGAAGGAGGAAACTGTCGAAAGAAAAGGCCGAGTATAAACGGGAGTTACATCAGCTAATCCAGAATCCTTGGTACAAGAAGAAAATGTATGGATAAGAAATTGACATTTTGACGAGTATGTACTCTGCAATTGGATGTTTTTCTCGATCAGCTACACAATCATCCCTTAAGGATATACTAGCCGGAATCGTATGACAGAAGTTCCACTTCAACCTAAGGAAGAGTATGAGTGTGACCGTTACATATAATAAGGGAATATCAATGCGTTTAGTTCAGGAAATGGTTGAGGGAATACTCAAGAAGGAACTGCCCGAGTTACTGGCAGCGTACGCGTGTCGAAGACTCTAAACAATATGGAAGAAGAATCCCACTGTGAAGGATGTACTTCACAACCACCAGGCCGCTGCACAGCAGACGGTGGCAGTCTGCAATTGCACAGACAATGCCCTCCCGAAAGCGGAGGGTCACGTGATATGTCGGTTAAGTAACTTGGATGCAGTTCATAGTTTCGCAAAAAACTCATGCAATATAATCCCGATGGGACCTGATGGGAGAGCGATCGAAAGGAAGATCAATCATGAGAGATATCAACGATAGTTTAGCAAAAATGGGTATGCGGTCCGTCGTGACCTTGAAGGAAGTTGAGGATTGTACCGTCGGGTTCTCACCCGGGCCAACGGATCTGATCAAGGGTGTCGATAAGTGTAGAGTTCTGATTTTGGGTTTGGTATGCTCAGCGGTGGATAGAAACACAGCCGAGTCGGTGGTTATGTGTCCATATATGTACACTGAGGGAATGAAAAGCACATTCTGGGGGAACTCTAGCTTTTCAGCAGTCTGGAACACTCTGGGAAACAGAGGCGGAAGTCCTGGCTAAAGCAGAAAACATATACAAGGAGCTAGGACTGAGGGAATTGGGGATCTGGGACAGAAAGGGGAGGTACGGGCGTGCTTACATCATACCAAAACAGAAGGACATTAACCGATTCCGACCGATCAGCCCGGCTTTTTCTGAGCCAACTAGAACTGCAGGTGGCCGGACTGCCAAAGCACTGAACCACCTACTTTTCTTGCTTCCAAAGTTGCTGCATTTTAACCTGAAGTCCACCAACCTACTAAAGGAAAGACTAGGGGAGGTAAATAAGTGGGTGGAAGCAAAAGGGAAAGGAGAGTTAGGGGGAGCGGCCTTCGACATTAAGGAAATGTTCAGCCAACTCCCCCATGTGTCTATTCGGAAGGCGGTGGATTGGATCTTAGACTGGTACAGGGAGAAGGAAAGAAGGAAGGTAAATATCAGAAGAAGGGAAAAAGGGTCTGGGTTCACAGACAAAACAGACGACAAGTGGTGGGTTGAAGTGGAATTCGGAAAGATTGCGGCAATTGTGGAGTAGGAGCTGGATCATACGTACTTGATGGCCTCTGAAAGGCTCATCAGACATGGGTGGGCATCCCAATGGGAAAGAGCAGTAGCCCCCCGTTCGCATGCATTTTGTGCGCCATGAATGAATACATTTTTTTGACAAGCCTGGCGGCTGACAGGGGGTTGGTCAGAGGCGTACAACTGATGGATGACGTGTCAATCTTCATTTGGTGCCCAAGAAGAAAGGGAGATCGTCGACAAGAGATTCCCAGCAAGTTCGAGAAAGCCTACGACCAGAAACTAACACTAAAAAGAACCGACGAGGGCGCAGGGACATGAAATTTCTTGGGGACTAAGGTTGAGATTAAGGCAAACGAGGTAACCTATCAAAGTTTTTCCAAAAACTTCGAACAAGTATGGAACGATGGGGTGCTGACCTACCGCACCTTTCAGGATTTTGAATCGTTTTCAATGGTACGGCAGAAAAAAGTTGTAGTCACAAGCACTTTGCACCGCATCAAGAGGATGAGCTCTACGGACGACCTGGCCGGGTTACAGCTACTTACGATGAAAAGGCAGCTGCAAATGCAGAACTACCCTGCCGAGCTATTTAACGGTTGTCTAGGGGGTTTCGTCAGGAAGCGCGCCCCTACCTGGGAAAGATGGGAAAGACGATTGTGTAACTAGTAGGGGGAGGGGAGGGGGTTTAGTTAGGGGGGAGGGATAAAAGCGGGGATGGATATGTAAAACGAGAGGGGTCAAAGGGAGTAGGATGGGGAAGATTACAGGATCTCTCCGAACAGGTGGTGCGCCAAAAACAATGTGGGATTGACTGACAACAGTCTCCGGATTTTTTGTCTGGTGGTAACATTCGAGACGCTCTGGTGTGATAAATCCCTGGTATTTCAGATGAATCACGAAACGTCTCCAGAAGGATGGTAACACGAGGCACATAGGCGAATAAAACGTGGTAAGGAAACTAGGGGCTCTGCCTAGGATATAGCAGGCTACGGGGGGGGGGGAAGGCGAGCACAGGGAGATCTATCGAAGGCGGAGACGGGCTTGGTTGGAATAGAAGGGAAGCTAGATAAGGGTGCGGTATATGGGGAAATACGATACGGCGAAGCAACTTTAAGCCATGCACCGAGGGGAATAAGCGACTTTGAGGAAATGGTGGGCCAAGCCGAGTGAGAGTCTGCGAGCAACTCTAAAATAAGGATCTCGCAGGAAATTACGAAAAATCACCTGATGGCAGTCCTGTCGATTTCACTGTTCCAAGCGACATATAAGACAAACCCGACACGGTAGGTCGACCGAGTCACGGAAACGTGGTTTGGAGTGGGGACGTGAAGTAAGGATACCTATCGATAGTAGTCGGAAAAACCATGAGGGGTATGTTGAGCAAGTAGCCTGTAGGAAAAGGCGCGAGTACGGGCGACCATTTATCAAGGCGGGATTTGGGGCCGGATCCAATGGTCAAACGCGGGTGGGTTTTCGTTTCACTCGAGCCACGCCTGAAGGCTCAGCGGATGGAGCGGGAAAGTAGAGCACGATGTGAGGGCGGACTGCAGTAAAACATAAGTAGAAGCGAGGCTCAGTTAGTACATATAGGCATAGGACCAAGTAGCTTTCATCATCTCGATGCCCCCTGATGAGGTTGCCGCTCAACAACCAAAACTAGTTGGGAATGCCAGCCGCCAAAGGTCCGACGATTCACTCTCATCTTGAGCGGGCTGAGGCGGATGCCGTATTGTGCTTCACTCGAATCTTACGGGAGCTCAGCCATAGTCGTGGCAAAGATTATTAGGATGAATTTCCCCCCCGCATATTATGTCGTGGTAACACGGTTGTGTGAGTAAGAGTCAGGTTGTCTGTCTCATCCAACTTCACGTTGGCCCACACGTCGTAGGGGGGTAAAAAACGAAAACACAACGAATCGGCGCGGCGTTTATTTCACAGTTTTTCTTTTTTTAATTTTCTTATATTTTTTCTAGAAAGAGTGCAATCTGATCTACAGGATTTGAAAATTTCAGATTTTTTCATCAATTAGTCTGAGCACGAAAAACCGTCAAAGTTGGTGGTTCAAAATTGCAGGACTAGACCCGCCTGCCATACTGTGCAACGTTAGGGTTCGGACGCACAGGCACTTGCCACACGAGGTGAAGTGCCAAGAATGGGAAATGAAACCATTTGGCGCGGCATTTATTTTGTGATCTAAACTTTTTTTTTTTTTTTTTTTTTTTTTTGTGGAAAGATTAAGGCCAAATCTGCAGACCCTTAAATTTTCAGCGGATTTGATTCTTTCTTCTCAGCGCTAAAAATCGCGGAAGTTGGGGTACTTTCTCCGTTGGCCTACACGTCGTAGGGCGGTAAAAAACGAAAACACAATGAATCGGCACGACATTTATTTCGCAAATTCGCATTTTTTTAAATTATTTTTCTAATATTTTTTTTAGAAAGAACGGAATCTAATCTATAGGATCTGAAAATTTCAGATCTTTTGATTAGTTACTCTGGCACGAGAAATCGCCAAAGTTGGCGCTTGAAAATTGCAGAGGACTGCACCCGCCTACCACGTTGTGCAACGTTAGGGTTTGGACACACAGGCACATCCCGACGTGCCAGCAGCCTGACGTCGGATACACTTCAAAAGAAATCAGTCCCCAAAAGCAGACAGGGACCCAATCCACCTGAGCAATTATCTCATCGGGTCATTGGGTATGTCAAAATCTATGCATAGGTTCAAACCCCGACCCGGCCACAACCAATGTGAGCAAGCTTCAAATACTAATACTAACATATAATATTAGTGTGTGTGTGTGTGTGTGTGTGTGTGTGTGTGCGAGCAGGCGGGCGAGCAGGCAAGTGTGTGTGTGCGAGCAAGCAGGCCCTACTTTTTGTTTTTTCGTTTTCCCGCCCAAGTCGCTGCCCACGCAAACGCCAAAAAGGAAAAAGAAGCCGCCAAAAACAAAGACGAAAATAAGAAAGAAAAGGCCGGAAAAAAAAAAAACGACCGAAAACAAAAAGGGCCACAAAACAACACTTTCTTGCTATCCGACGGCGGGCGCTTCGAGATCTTCCCTCACATCGACACCCGTCGCCGTTGGGCCCCATGGGCGTGCTCTCTCGTTTTCTGGCGCGTTGTGAACGATTCGGTACGTGCACCGCTCTGCACATCCCCCCTCCCTCGATCGCCTTCATCCGCCAGCCCGCGTCAAAACTTCAACCCGATCCCAGCGCGCAGCGGAACACCGGCCTCCCCCCGCGGCCAATGCTGCTTAAGGGGTAGGATATATATATATATATTCTTTTGATCCTTCCTTTACTCTTTTTTTTTTTTTTTTTTTTTTTTTCACAACTTTCTATATTTTTCTCTCAACTTCTGTTTGTTTACCTTCCACTCCAACTTCTGTTTCTCTACTTATCTTTGTTTACTTATCTTTTGACTCTTGTATGCTTTTTTTTTTTTTTTTTTAACTGCTCCAATCTATTCGTGGGGAGCAACACGTGCTGGGAACTGGGCCCAGCGTCCCATTTGAGAACATATCAAGAATTTATCAAGAACTTATGCAAAAACAGATTGAGGTACATGGTCCATTACCCGGCTAGGCGGGGGTTACAATTTAGAAAAACTATAAAAATTGTGCCCGCCTTTTTTTGAACCCCGGCAAAAATTGACACGCACTTAAGCATATCAAACTCAAGCAAAAACCAGAATCGCACCTTTCCCCTGAGTCACTCCAGCTCCCTCTGGGCCTTACAATTTCCTTGCCACATCATGCACGTGCCCCCCCAAAACTGGGTTCCCCCTCCCTCCTTCCCCACCCCAATTACCTCTTCCCCCGGGTCACTCCAGCTTCCTCAAGGACTTATAATCTCCTTACCACATCACGCACATGCCCCCGCAGAACTACAGTTCCCCCTTCTCCATCTTACCCTTTTCTCCAGGTCACTCCAGCTCCCTCAGGGACTTGTAATTTCCTTACCACATCAAGCACATGCCCTCGCAGAACTAGAGTTCCCCCATCAATCCTCTCAACCCCTTAACCCCCTTCCCATCTGCCATGACTGATCCAACCCCAAACTCGGCCCGGCCCTAAACAGGTCAAAACCACCCTCCTTCCGGGTAATACACTCTACAAAAAACAAACTCCCCAATCGTGATCAATGCCTGTGTACCATTTTTTACAATCCAAAAGGTACTAAAATTTGAAAGACTATGAAAATTTTCTTTCTGAAAGAAACCAACAAAACCAAAACAGGGTGGATGATGCTCAACCATCCTAACCTCTACCGGCTTCTACCTCCCTCCTCGATATCAAGACTCTTCAAGGCGTCACACCCCCAACTACTAGGTTAAGAGGTAGCACGACCTGCCTCAGAAAACACCCATCTGTTAGGCTACAGGGTGGAACGAACCACCCCGGCTCCAACCAGCGTTGTCTTGATACCAACCCCAAACAGCCACAGAACCGCCTTCCCCCTTAGGCAATTCCCTGAACCTCTTACCAGGCCTCCAGAGCCCTCGTCACGCTCGAGTTACAGGGCAGCACGACCAAACCCGCATCTCCGACCAGCATCGTTCCAACTTGGCCGTCCGAAAACGAAAGAGCAAAAGGCAGATTTCAGATTCGCTGGCACTGGACTCTCACATAAATTTAGTAAACAAGGACTTAACCTAGATTAGAATGTCACAGCAAAACATGGTGGGGTTATCCCCCCCATATCCCCCTTCTGCCCTATTCGAACCCCACTCTGGCTGGACTTACCACGCAGTAGTGTAGCCATACCATATTCCAATCCAGCTGGCTAGCCCCTTCACCAACTGACGCGATATGCCCACTCACACAGCCTCACCCACCCTTGCTCTAGATCATAGAAGTCTTACAAAATATCTACAGAATATCTACAACAAACAAGGGCATGTATCATCAGAATCATTGAGACGAAAACGCAATCGAAATCAAGAATTCCAGTTTGAGTTTACAACTTATGATCTCAAATATACGATGAATTCAGAAACGGAAAGTAATTCGGATTTTGAATCTTCACCACCAATGCGAGGATCTAGGTCCTCGGCAGGCCTAAGGGCCCCCTGTTGCATACGTGCCCGCCCTAAGTGAAGGCGGGCCTAAAAAATCATGAGAGACCCTCGACTGTCAATTTCGTATTTGGGGGTCCAGACAGTTGCGACGCGCCAGTTGGTTAAGGGAAATACAGGCCGAGCAACAAAGACATTCCATGGCCTTCTGGGCCTTTCCAAAAATGCAAGCCCTGGGCGAGAATCGCAGCCTCACACACTGACAGTTGGGAGGCCCAACCGAAAGAGGCCCAGTAGCTGCAACACAAGCGCAACATCTTGGGGCCTACCGGAAGCTTCTGGGCCCAGGCCAGTCCAGCCAGGCTGTGAAGGCAGGAGGCTCTTTCCATATAGAAGAGAGCTTGCGACCGGCAGCCTCATTTAGGCACTCGCATGCTAGCGGCAACGCTGCTGGAGCGGACGCTCGTGGGCTGCTTTTGGCGCTGAGAGGCGAGGTGCTAGCGCGTGCGGTCGTGCAGGGAGCAGGGCGCCTTAGCCCAGCCTCCATAGCTGGTTTGGGCTTGGACTACAGTGAGGCGCAGGGGGTTGGTCTTCGGGTGTACAGAGGGAAGGCGTGGGTGTAAGACGAGGAAGAGAGAGAAGGATGATGATGATGTTGATGATGTGAGGGCATATACTTGGTATTGGTTATGGTCTGCTACGGGCGACATGTTCAAGTACTTCGTGGGCTGCTGACGTCAACAGTTGCATCGTCAATAAGTAGGCAGACTGTATCTGCGTAAGGAGTAGGCTGGGTGTCGAGCGCCAAGTAGGAGATAGGGCTTGAACACTCATGTTGGTGGTCGCGAGAGCCAACTCTCATTGGCATTGGTTTTCAGTGTTACAATTCTTCATTGGTGTTATATTGGTGCATTTCTGCTTTCTGGATACAGTGATACTATCTGGCCTTCAATGTGATTGTGTATGTAGGACATTGTCATCTCGATATTGCTCATTTTCCTTGCACCAAGAAGCTACTCTGAAAATTATATTTCGATTTTATTGACAGAACAAAATAAAAAAGTAGATTGCTAATCAGAATATACTTTTGCATCTTCAGATACTGGAATTAAAAGTTGCTGATTACGAAGTTCAAAAGGGATGGAGATGTTTAGCATTATCGCCGCCACAACTCCTCCGAAAATTAGCTCGAAGTTGAAATTCCCGCATTAGAATGCGTCATCGTCAAAAAAAATCCAGATCATCTTTTACGACAGAAAAATAAGCACTCGGTAGGGATTTTATATGCTTATAATCGTAAGAGAATTAGCACCTCAACCATCAGTCTTGCCACTTAGGAAAAACAGCAGAAAGTCTACATAATTCCTTACCAACCCTAATTCTCACCCCCCACACATGTCATGTCCTTTCTCTCTCCCAACCTCTGCCTCCTCCTTCATCGGTTTCAAAAGCATCTCAGCTGCTCGTGGCCTGCATCACATCTGACCATAAAGCTGAATGATGAAGATTGTCGGACCGTGGCCAAAACTTACCACAACACAACTACGTAGCGAACCCAAACCGCCAAGCCTATCGACGACCCCTCGCTCGCAGTTCGGAGGGAGAAAGAACATCCATGGTGGCAGAAACCTACTCGAGTTGACCCATCCGCCATCTCACGTAGCCCGCCGTTAAAATCTTCACCTAGAGAAGACCTAAGGACAATACTCCCAGGGAAGCGAAAGCAGCACCTAACCCTCTCCTCCCCGTCTCATCGCACGTCCCTCTCCTCACGCAGTGATAGTGAAGGTAGAAACGCACCACCGTCGCCTAGGCACAACCACCCTCATCCCATGCAGCTACCATCCAAGTATCGTCGTGTACAGCACTGCGCCAACCACCGGAAGGTACCAACTCTCTCCGTGAAAACACGATGTCGATATGGGGCACAGTGCTCCCGGTAGCACTGCGCCCCCCCCAAGAGCCTAGCTGTGGCATACTGCGCATCCACACGGGCCTACAGGGCCTGTCCCGCTGTAGAGCGCATCGGCCCTCCCGCGAAAAAAAGGGTCCTCCTCTCCCCATCCTCCCATTTCTCTCTCTCTCACTCTCCACTCAATTCCTCCAACCCCCTCTTGCTTTCTGCGTGTGAACTGTGGGCCGCGAGATCTCAAGATCTCGTGGCCACAGTCATCTGTTCAAAACGAAGTGGGAGCCTTTGTGCTCCCACACAGTCTGCAAAGACTGTTCTTTTGGTTGTTTTTCCCCCCCTTTTTTTTTCTTTTTTTTTTTTCCCTTGGCTTTGCCAACGGTCACGCCCCATCGTGGCCTGCTATGGCACACCAAGGTACAGACCCAGGTTCAAATCCCTACCGGGATTTTGGACCGTTTCTCGATTTATGGTATCATCCTTGCGCAGGGCTCATGCTGCAGCCACGCGGCCGTTCCCGGCCGTGAGATTTGATGATCTCGCGGCCGTTCCCGACCGTGAGATTTGATGATCTCGTGGCCGAGAATGGTCGCGCTTCATGCTGGTGCAGTGGGCAGCTCCAAAAGAAAAGGAGCTAGCCCAGACTGCTTATCGCCGGCTCGACCCCAGCATGTGCTGCTTGAAAATCCGATGCGGTGCCTGTTGGGCTAGCTCTTATCACTGGAGCTAGAACAACAACCCTTCCCCTTGAAGGGTTGCGCCCAGCAGGTCGCATGCAGTCAATGGCTCAGCAAACTTCGCCTGCCTGAGGCATTAGGCCCTGCCGCCTCATTCCCATAGATGGCAGCCCGTCCATGGCTAGGCCTCGACACCGGACTGTCGGTCCCCTGACTCGAAAAACCCGCGGGTCCGGGAAAAAAAAAAAAAAAACTTTTTATTCCTCCCGCGTCAAGGCCCCGTACTCGACGCACCGTTCTTTTTAGCCTACCTAGGCCCTGAATCGAGCGGCTTAGCAGCCACGCGTCGTTATTTTAGGTAGAATAAGTCTAACTTCAATGTTCCCATTTCCGCACGCCGCTGCGGCTTCAACAAAAGCGAAGCATAGTCGGTTACTGCCATTATTCTCAGATGCTGCAGACGTCCGGACTAGGGTTCTAAAAGTTTTAGTTTCTCGATCAAAGGCTAGGTCTGAATAAACTTTCAGCAAGCGTCGACCTCATCAAGTCCTTCAATTGAACGAAAAAGTCGGACAGTGTCCCACGTTGAAAAAACCCGGCAAATACCTTTGTCAGGGTATTTGCACCGACACCGCAGTCTCAGCCTAAAAGCCTAGAAACACGGGCTTACAGGCCCCGTGTCGTTTCAGCCTGAAAGACTGAAAAACGAGGGTCTGCAGGCCCTATGTCGTTTCAGCCTAAAACAGGGCCTTTCAAGCCCTAAGTCTTTTCAGCTTGAAACGGAGGGCCACTTTCGAGGCCTCATAGGATCGACCTGCCCTAACACTCAGGCACCAAACCAAGGTTTCGAAACAGGCTATTTTTGGCATGTTCCCCATGCCAGCCTCAGCAGGAGCTGCAGCGGCAGGCTCACTTTGGCATTGGCAAGAGCAGCCTCCTGGACTGCCCCGCCCTGCAGCTGCAGGCAGTCAGGAGGCAGGTCGAGTAGTACATAGGGAGTTCCCATGCACTTCACGGGCAGTCAGAGGCCGAGGCAGTAGTAGTCTTCAGGATACGGCAGCAACACTCTGGAGGAGCGCTGCAGGAGTAGCAGTAGTCTTCAGCGCTGGGCACTAGTAGAGGTAGAGGAGGCGAGAGAGAGAGATGGTTGGCGGAGGCCAGGGAGACTTACCTATGGCGCCATAGCTCCAGCCCCATCTTCAAGGTACCTGCATCAAGGCGCCAACTTCACAGGTTAGTACCGGACACAGAGAGAGAGAGAGAGAGAGAGAGAGAGAGAGAGAGAGAGAGAGAGAGAGAGAGAGAGAGAGTTCTTCTTCTTCCTCGT
>BFEA01000105.1:1397966-1410352 GCA_003427395.1 Chara braunii | reverse complement strand
AAAAAAAAAAAAAAAAAAAAAAAAAAAAACGGCGTTCAATTTTGAACGTGAATTTAAACCCGCGTTCAAACGTGGAATTGAACGTGAACGCGCGTTCACGGCGTTCAAACGGTTACATAGATGGTGACTCATTAGTGAGAACTGGGATAGCACCGCAGCCCGCTTCTCTTACCAGAAAGAAAAGCAATCCCGCCCGCCCTGACACCGGTCCCAAACAAGGGTCACACAGTATGTCCATCGGACCAGGAGCCCTGGCACAGCACAACCCTTGTCCCACCTCAGGGCGGGCCAAGATCCACAGGATCCACAGCAGAGCGCATAGCAGCAAAAATCTCGGGACCATAACACCACACAGGAAACTCGAGAAGCGAGCCATGGGACGGGTCAGCCTTCAGCCCAGCCGCTGCCAAACCAGGGAACACAACAGACCACACAGCATCCCAACACTCGCACAAACCAGGGAAAAACGGGAGGAGTCGGCGGATGGGAGAAGGCGGTAACGAAAGCTCGAAGCTTGACTAAATGGAAGGAAAAACTCATGAACATTGCTGCCCCAACCACCCCAACGGACAACAGCTTCACGGCCCTGATCGAGGGGACAAGGGACCCCATTACAGACCACAATCGACACACACCCCTGATCGACTGGACCGGGGACCCCACCACAGGCCACAATCAGGACACTCCAACGACTGCTATGGAAGGGGTGGAGAGATCCATGGACGACCCCATGGGTCACTTACCTATGGATCAATCCCCACCCCCCCTCCGGGCGACTGAAGAGGTTTGCCAACCTCCCACCATCACTGATTCTCCAAAATTGTCGTACTCCCTGCCGATCTCTTCTAGGTCTCACACCCCCACTTTTTGTTGGGTTACAGGCCAGCGCGACTCACCCCAGCTCCGACCAGCGTCGTCCCGGCAGCACCCCTTGGTTGTCCCGTGGAACGCCCACCCCAAGACATCCCCAGATCTCTCTACCAGAGCTCACGCTTCTGCATCGCAGGTTACAAGGCAACACCCCAACACCGGTCAGCATCGTTCTGGCATCGAACAACCGCAGGTCACTGGGTATAACAACATTGAAGCCACCTAAGACCAGTTAGTAGGGATCCCAAAGTCCTAAAAAACATTCCTAGGACCACTAAGCACCCAACTCTTTTTGGGGCATTCGAAAAAAAAATTAGAAAAATGTAAGGGCGGGGGGGGCAAGACTAAATCCACCTACTATCCTAGATTCCCCCTTCCAACAGATGGGCCGTCAGTCTAGGCTTTCAGTCCTCGTACCAGAACTCACTTGATCTCATACCCCCTTCTGCTAAGGTAACAGGGCACCACAACCCTCCCCAGTACCGATCAACCTAACTCTGACGAACAGGAAGTGCCTTCCTCCTTCGACAATTCCCTTAGCGGCGAGCCCCTAAACAGGTTACAGGGTCAAAACCTCGGCGCCAACTACGTCGGACGATCTGGTTATGCCTGCCACCCTCGGCATAACTTCCCAGGCCTCAAGCTCCCCCTGGGTTACAGAGCAGAGGCTCCAGCACCGGCCTGTGTCGTCCCAGCATCGTCCTTCTAACCTACTTACCCTAACAAACAACCCTTTCTGCTGAGAATCCCCTTGCTACCTTCCTTCCTTCAAATCTAGCTTCCCCCCCCTTCGTCTCACTATGTAACCATCGAAGACAATCCTTCCCTCAAAAAACAAAATCCTAACACTGCTATAAGCAGCCACACCCTTGCCTGCTCTCCCCACCCGCCAGTACTGATCCGACCCTAAATCAGTCCGGCTAAGAAACAACAATCCCTCAATACTGCCTCCCCCCTCCAAGAATAACACCTCCCACCTTGTGAAACCCTCACGGGGGGAGGCTCCAACCCTCAAGGAAGACCCCACAGATATACACATCAAGCCATAATTACACCCCTCAAGACCAATAAGTTGAGATTAGCAAACAGAGAAAGCCAATCCGAATCAAAATTTACCGCACGGTGTTATGATTAACAACCATAGGGTTTTGAAAAAAATACTACAATAGCCTACTTTTGGTCATCGAAAATCAGAATGAGTTTGTATCAAAAATCAAGAAAAAACTCAAAACCATACGATCAATGATAAGGAAAACTATTGCGTGATAAAATTTAAGAGAAATTATACGAAGTTTAGGTTTAGATATCCATAAAGGATTTTTGAATCAGATTCTCAAACCACAGTTTGAGAAACGTTTAGTAGAGATGTATGGCACAAAAAAGATTAAGAAAATATTTTCAAGAAACCATATTATCAGAAGGAACCACCGACAGAAAACTGAATCAGATCATCATCATTTAGAAAGAATATCCAGAATTACAACCTAAAAAACAAACGAGTGAATTTAGAATAGAGAAGACAAAATTCAAAAAACCTAATTAGATCATCATCATTGGTAAACATCAGCTATGCAAATCAAAGTAATCCAGATTGGTGAATATGACTGAAACCATTATACACATATGATCAGCAAGAGGGACTATCCAAAGAAAAGTCAAGCTCATCCTCAAGATGCAATCAACAAGGCGAAAAAAAACTCGACCACAGCGCCCTCGCACTCCAGATGCCCTCGTGACGAAAAACGCAGTTGCCGTCGATACCCCTTGGCCCTTCTTCAAAAACCACAGACTCGATGTCGCCTCCAATCCTCCTCCCACTCCACGTGAGGATGCGCTCCTCCCGTTCAACCTGCATCAGCCGACCATCCTCCACAAAACTACGCAGGCAGAGAAGCAAAGGCAACCAATATGCCAAGAATCTGATGAAGACCCGCCCCCTTTCAAAGGCAGACTTCCCTTCATCCAGCGTTCTGGCCTGCAACATCACTAGGTGAAGCGTGAAGTCGGAGATTAAAGGCAGGCCACACCAAGTCGCGTCACATCATCTCTACCCTCTCGTTGTCAAGTCTCGCGCCCACAGCCCCCACCCGCCCACCACGTCGCCAGACTCTCTATTAGCTCCTGCGTCGCGCCGCGTCCGCTCCGACGGTGCTCCAACGGGGGCGCAACGCACCCGGTCGCGCTGCGCCCCTTTTCTCTTTTTTCACGACTCGAGAAAAGCACAAAGATTAATTACCAAGTAAAAACTAATTAGCATCAAAATCAGAAAATCCATCGTCATGAAATTAACACCAATTTAAGATGATAAGTTTTGAATCTCCAAATAGGGAGACAAATTAGAAAACAATTATGATGTCCAATTGGACTTTCGACGTTGATTCCAGAACCCTAGGTTCAAGAAATCACTCAGATCGTAAATCAGGAAGTTGCTCAGTAGAGAAAACAAATCGACAATCAATTGAATACAAAAGGAATATGAACCAAAATTTTGGAATTTAACAGATATACAAAATTGTCATTAGGATATACCATCAGCTACCCTAATTAGCACTATCATCCAATACTATGTAATTCTCCAGTTGATTTATCCAACAAAAGCTATCTACATAAAATATTTTCAGATTTGTATTCAAACTTTTTAGAACGTGAGAAAGAAAAACCTATCTCACTAATCATGAGAACGTAATCAGTATTATCGTCAAGATAGACAAACACCCTCACAACCCTAAGCATGACCTCCGGAGTAATCTAGGTCGCACGATAAGAGCAACAATCCATAAAATAATCCCTCTCCCTTTTCCATCAACAACCCCCACCTTACCACAACTCCCTCAAACCCTACCCCAACATCTTTGAGGGAGGACGCGACCTACGCCTTAATGTTGATGATGAGCGGTACCTTGATGATGATGATGGTGATGACGAGCAGCACCCTGATGATGATGACGAACCGTTACCGTGATGATGATGTCGAACCACACCCTGTTGATGATGATGGTGATGATGATGATGGTGATGATGATGATGGTGATGGTGATGATGATGATGGTGATGATGATGATGGTGATGGTGATGATGATGATGGTGATGATGATGATGGTGATGATGATGAGCAGCACCCTGATGATGATGACGAACCCTTACTGTGATGATGGTGTCGAACCATGCCTTGTTGATGATGGTGCTGGTGATGATCAGCGCCCCATTGCTGATGACGAGCAGCACCCTGATTATGCTGACACATCCGCTTCCTCATGATTGCAGTCGCTACTGCACTCGCACTTCAGTTTACCAAGGGCTGACTCCACTGTATTCCACAGACGTCGACGTAGCCAACGCCTCTCAGGTCGTATGCCACGTGCAAAAACGCAGCAGCAATGGTGTGAAACGTGGAACTCCTAGAAGAAGAAAAGCCAACGGGAGTTAGTCCATCCGCCACATCAGCTTGTGACGTGGCACGGAAAAGCGCCTCCGGTCACCTGCGCGTGCGCAAAGCGCCCAGTTTAGATAAGAGATGGCCACCATCGCCGCCGCACACCTTCACCATGGCCCACTTGTGCGATGTCGCAACCTAGGGCAGGGCGTAGCACTCCCGGTGGCGCCACGCCCTGCCGGCTGACAAGGGATTTACGTTGATGAACTGGTCACGTTGCTTTTGCTAAAGCCCATGCAGCCGCATACTACGTTAAACATGTCAAAGGACACATCACGCCTGGAATCCTGTCCCTCCGCCATGATGGCCAGTATGATGTTTGTTTTTTTTTTTGTTTTTTTTTTTTTTGGAATTTGCCCATTTTCAAACCTGCCACAAGATACATGTGCATATTCCGATTTCGTTAGACAATGTGAGAAATGGTCATTAGTACCCATTACACATGCCCTGCTGATCAGATGTGTGCACACACAGTTGACATCGGATTCCTTGAAGTGTGGCCCCTCGTACCGGTTGCACTTTGACTGCTTCCACACCCAGCATTGCAATCTTCCCATTGCATGACATTGTCTGTGAGTGGAGAAGCTTGTGGATCCATGAGAGTGTGAAATGGTCAGCAGACGACGTGTGTGCTTGCTGGCATGTGGGTTTTCCTTCCCGCTGGGAGGTGCAACATTTTGTGTATGCATTCCTGTCCCCCTGCATCCCATATTGTCAAGCACCATGCTGTCTCTCTCAGTTTACTCATCATCTGAGTCTTCATCATGTTCTTCTTCTTGTTGGGATGCTTGTACTTGATTTAGATCACCCATGTTTCTCCTGCCTATACTTTGGACACATCTGAGGCATGACGGCGGACACAGTCCGTCATCATGGCGCTGCAGTTGCCGCTTGTGAGTGTGTGTGTGTGTGTGTGTGATATGAGACAAAACCCCCACGTGAACAGACGTGGCGAACTGCGTGGAAATAGCACATCAAGCAACACACCAAGAAATAAATCGTCCACTTCGTATGGCATGACCAAAACAAGCAAACAGCAAGAAGCCCAGCACCCCACTATTGAAGTGAAACAGACTAACACATTGGAAAGAGAAAGGGAATAACAAACAGGAGATATACTGGGGAGACATACGACGCACATAAACGACAAGCAACAACAAAACACAGGCTGGAGGGGCACGGGGGAGGGGGGCGGGCACAAGAACACGATAGGACAAGGGAAAGACAGTGAGCTGAGAAACAAGTAGCCACGATGGAAACGGTCAAACTGAAAAAAAAAACAAGTCCCAAGAAAGTCGAAGGACCGAAAAAAATAAACTGATGATAACAAGATTGTTTCGTCGGAATTGCACCGACTCATCAGGAGGCTGAACCCTCGACAATCTGCGGAGTACCGGTTTTGGATGCTTTGGGTCATGAACCCTTTGACCCTTGTTGAAGGCAGATTGACCACAAGCGGAACATAGCAGCGAGCGGCACCCGTGTGAAGCACCAGACAACACACCCGAAGTCACTCAACCGCACAACACCAAAGACAACTGCAAGGAACAACACGTGAAACGGCGGACAGCAGCAAGAAACAACCCTGCGAAGCACAAGGCAACGCACCAGAAGTCACTCAACTGCAGAACGACACAGACGACTGCAAGGAACAACACCGCAAGTGGAGGCACAGCACAGCGCCCGTGTAATGAAGCACAAGGCAACAACCACACGACCACCACACTACACGACACACAAGCAAGGAACCCAAAAGGCACGACACATGAATGGACAGCTTGGAAGCAGCGTGGCGAAGCACAAGGCAACACGACTACCACAACCAGACTGCACAGCGAACGTAACAGCACACAACGAACAGCACGTGACCCAAGCGGGATAGGCAGCAAGGCAACGGTGATGGAACCGGGCCCAGCGTCCCATATCGAATTGTACAGATCATTGAGAACATTTGAGATCATTTGAGATCATTAGAGATCATTTGAGATCATTTGCGATACCGGGGCCATTACCCGGCTTCGGCTGAGAACAATCTGTGAACACGATGTGATTCAGAAACATGGGGAGGATCATGAATATCTAATGACCTATTAGGGAACTACTCATGCAATAGCCTGCCACAGAGGTCCTACGAATGCTCACAACCCTCAGGATCCCTAACAAACCCTTCTAATGATGAATTACCTCTTTGTTGCATACACCTCCTCATCAACTGTCGTTGCAACGGCTAACAACATTTTTTCCGTTGATTGCCTGCTCAGAAATTATGTAGGTCATATTGCTCGCACATACACTTGAGCTCTTCCTTCCTGTTCAGGAAAGGAAGCTGTGATTGCATAAAATCTCAGAAACACTTCTATTTTTCCACCTTACCACTTTCACCTTCCTCTCAAACCACCACTACCTCCAAGGCACTTTTGCCAAGGTGGATTCCCCTTGCACTCCAAGATTTGCGGAAGTGCCAATGTGGCTCTTCTTTTTTTTCTTTTGGCTGGCACCGCCAGCCATTGGGGTCTGGTAGCCCCAAGCCTCCTAAGAACCCCAAATGCTACATTTTTTATTCTCAATGTTGCCTGGGAAAGTTAGCGCCTCGTTCAACACCACTTGAAAATACTCGAGTTTCAAGGGCGCCCTAAATGAGAATTTGAGATTAATTTACGCTAACTCCATTTGTGGTTCCACATACACTTGAGGAAAGCCTTGAACAAGCTGCACTTGAAACCAAAACCCACAGCTTGACAAATCCTGGGCCAGGATGCCTGCTGGAGAAGAAAAGAAAAACAAAAAAAGCCCCCACTCGAAGTGCTCTGCAGTATCCGTTCGCACCTGAACTCAAGATACCTCGGGGAGGTACCTTGAGTTCAAGTGCGATTTTGCCCCAGCCAAACTTGAGTTTCAATGATGCACACTTGAGAGCAGGAAAGTGAAAACATTACGGGGGTGTCATTAGGGAGGGGTGGAGCGAAGAATTTCCCCTCAACCCTTGAGTTCAAGTGGTGTCGAACGAGGCCCTTGGTCGTGGTTAAACCACCATTCCCTCCGAGCCACTTTTTCCCGACCCCAATTGCCACCGCACGCCAAAGAAAAGCGAATTAACGCAGTCGCAAAATATTCTCATTTTGCATGCCATTTTTCGTCTGGTAGACCAACCCCCTGCTAATGCGGCGGATTAACCTTCCCCCCCCCTCTCTCTGGAGCAAAACAGCTGGGAAAGGAACTTGTGGCTTAAATATTTTGTAATAGCAGGATGCAACTTGCAGCATTCCGGCTTATTGATCATAACATTTCTGACTTCTCTCAGCACCAGCACTTTTCCCAGCCATTGTTCTATGATGCGGCTGTTCTCGTCCCAGATCTGGCGGGGTGAACCAGCCTGCTGGTTCAGAATAAAGGCACATGGTCCGGTTTGCCTGGACATATATTGTTGGCGAACAGGCAGGCCGGAAAGTACTGGTGGTTGTGGTTTAATATCCTTTCTATAGAAAAATGGTTGGGAAAAGTACTGGTGGTCTAATATCCTTCCTATAGGGAATCCTAATCCTAACTGCAATCCTTCTCCGTATGTTCATACCAGCCTTTCTTGCCCCAGGTGTTAAACCTCAAGTACACAGGCCTTGCCTTGCAGTCCGAAACTTGTCGCTACAAGAAAATGAGGCCGAAACTTCAAATGCTGGGCCCGCCGTTCATAAATTTCGATCGGCGGCCCCGCCTCCAGAATTTGAGGTGTCAGACCCGCGGCCCAGGTGCCCATGTACTGGTGGTTTAAGCACCAGTACACCACACATCGGCCCGCAGGTGTCAGCATGAAACCCGCAGGCGATTTTTTTTTTCCAACGGCGCCCCTGACCGCGAGGTGTCTCCTTTGCTTGTGGAGACAAAAAACTTTCTGCAAGGCTGGGGCCATGTGACCTAGACATAGGTCTATGTTAGGCTGTCCAGTGCATGCCACGCAGGCCACACAGAGCTTTGTGGACGTCTAGGTTAGGTCGTCTAACGCATGCCACGTGCAGCTGATACTTACCGGCTCATTATGGCCATCAGATTTCCCAACAAAGACCTAGACATAGCCAATTGAGGCCCTTCCCTAAGTCTCATGTCCATGTATTTGTGAAATAGACGGCTCCGTGGCATCCCTTGTGCCCTGTGCAGCTCCCATCCACACTTGTGGGCCCTGTCACAAAATTGCTGCTTTTCTTCAGTATATGACCTCGCACCCTCCCATTCATTGTTTGCATTATCTGCTGAACGGTTCTTTGCGAGAATGGCCCTCCCCTCCACTACGGAACATTCCACACGTACTTGATCGGGAATAGGACCACATACGTTCCTTACCGATGTAACATTTGCAGTGCATGGGGACCGTTACCACCTTCAGATCGTTTTTTTTAATGTGTTCTGGAGTGGAGCGAGGCCCAATGCTTTTGGTCTTGAACATGGCCATATCCATCTGTATGGAGATCTTTAGGGAGCCAGGTGCTCTGTCCAGCACATGACGCACAGAGAATGGAGGCTTTTGAAGAAAAAGTAATCCTCAATCTTATCTCTTCATTCAGTCCCGTCTCCTGAGGCAACAGGACGTGACAGGACTCGATTCTGTTCTGATTGATGGAAGTTTTTAACCTAGCATTTTTCTTCCCTCCGACGTTACATCACATTAGATTTTTGTTGTGTCCTTTTCCGGATTTTTTTTTCTGGCTGTTGCTTCCCCTCTGGTCCTTTCGAGGGGCAACACCTCCTCGGCAGCCCGTGACTGTGAGGAGGTGTTCGGTACCCCCCCTCAGGTATGTGAATGTTATTAGTACCATAGGACCTGTACGAGGGACTGGCCTGGTCGTGGTGGTCCAGGAGACCCGCTTAAAGAGAGTGAAATGACAAAGACGTCGTTCTACTACTTTGTTGGGGCTAGCCACCTTCTGCCTCGAGTGGCCACGGCAGTGAAAGGGAGAGAGGCAGATAGAGGGGGGGACTTAGGGGGGAGAGAGAGAGAGGGAGACAGAGCACACTAAGCTTGAAAGGTGAGTTGGAACGCTGTGCTCTTCTTCTCCCTTCTCTCGGAACAAAAACAATAAACTTGGGTGAACTTCTCTTCTTCTTCCTTTTCCTTTTCTTTTTCTTCTCTTTCTGTCTTCTTCGTCTTCTTCTTCTTCTTCTTCTTCTTCTTCTTCTTCTTCTTCTTCTCCTCCTCCTCCTCCTCCTCCTCCTCCTCCTCCTCCTCCTTCTTCTTCTTCNCTTCTTCTTCTTCTTCTTCTTCTTCTTCTTCTTCTTCTTCTTCTTCTTCTTCGTCTTCTTCTTACATTGGCTCTCTTCTCTTCTTCCTCTTCTTCTTCGTCTTTTTCTTAGATTGGCTCTCTTCTCTTCTTCCTTCGTCTTCCTCTCTTCGAGCCCGTCATCACAAATGCAATATCCACGACGCACGGGACATTCTTGTCACTCGGCTCAAACCATCTTCTTTTCTGTTTTTCTATGCCTCCAGATTTGTATTTCAACTCTTTCGGCCTCTCCTTACCCTCCCTATTCTGTCCCCATCCTCGTTTTTTCCTTCTTTTCCTTGCTTTCCTCCTCTCTGTGCTCCTCCCTCTCCTTCTCCTCCCCTCCCTCTTCTCCGCCTCGACCGACTCCCCAATGGTGAATGCACCGGCTCTTGGAAGGGTTCTTCGAACCGCTCTCTTCACATCCTCCCTCACAGACGTTTGTTGTTCTTCTTGCTATTCCTCTTCCACCTCCTCTCTCCCTTCTCACCTCGCTCTTCTTGTTTCTCCTCTTCGGCCCTCTTTCAGTGACAGGCCGTCATGCTTGCATCCGACATCCCGTTTTTTTTTTTTTTTTTCCTTTTTCCGACGGCTAACCGTCTTTCACCATCCCCATGGTCATCTTCTTCTTCTTCTTCTTCTTCTTCTTCTTCATTTCGACGCCTCAACCACTGAAATGTGGCGTGGTCGGCTTTCGTTGACTACCTTAAACTCCTCTCTTTTTTCCCTCCTCCCTTCCTTCCTCCTCCTCCCTTCCTCCTCCTCTTTTCCTCCTCCTCCTTTCCTCCTCCTCGTCCTCCCCTCTCTCTTCTTCTCGTCGCCCACCTCCCCATTCTCACGCTCCTCCCTCTCCTCCCTCTCCTCCCTCTCTTACCTCTCCTGCCTCTCCTGCCTCTCCTCCCTCTTCTCTCTCTCCTCTCTCCCTCCTCCCTCTTCTCTCCTTCCCCTGCAGTGTTGAATAACTAGCCCGTCCCAAAGGGGCCGTCTTGTCCCCATTCTCAAAACGTTTCCTTTTGTTTTTGCCCCTGCGCCTTCGTTTCTCACCGCTCCTTTGTCCTCCTACTCCTCCCAACCTCTCCTTCACTCGAGGCTCCAATGCCGAACGTGCTGCCACGTTGTGCCATCGCCATGCCCTCTCTCGGCAAACCCTATTTCTCCATCTTCTTTTCTTTTTCCTTAATGAGAGTTCTCGGATAAGAAAGGACCACCACGCTGCCCGTTAGCTACGCTTCAACTCCCAACTCGAAAGCTTTGCTTTTTTTTTTTTAAATCGTCTTCTCCTCCTCCTCCTCCTCCTCCTCCTCCTCAATGAAAATATTCCCCATTCAGAAGGAGAAGGAGGAGGAAGAGGAGGAGGAGGAGGAGGAGGAGGGGGAGGAGGATCTATTTGTCACCGTTTTGCCGCTCACCTTTTTCTTCTTCCCCTGCGACTCCGACCCTCCTAGTAATCTGTTTAAACTCGGATATTTCTGGGTAGCCTGTAGCCCAAGACAGGCCCTTGGGACGTAGGTGTCCTCTTCTTCCTGCTGCTCCTCCTTTCTCCTCTTTTGACGAAGTGTGGACGCTCCAGTTCGTGGTTCAGCCACCGTGCTTTTCCAATCCTTCAATCCCTTTTGTTCTTTCTTTCTTGCTGCTATGCTCTCACTCACCCTTAGACAAAGAAGAAGAAGAAGAAGAAGAAGAAGAAGAAGAAGAAGAAGAAGAAGAAGAAGAAGAAGACGAAGACGAAGAAGTAGAAGACGAAGAAGTGGAAGACGAAGAAGAAGTAGAAGAAGAAGAAAGGAGGCGGAAGAGGAGGAGGATGGAGGGTGCAGGGTGCGAGAGGAGGTGTGTTGTGACGTGTGGAGAGCACGTGGGAGCGACAGTAGAGTATCACATTGGCAAGGGAAGGTTTCTCCATGCCGCCTGAGACTGAAGTGGGAAGGAGGAGAAGGAAAACTAAGAAGCATAAGGAGAAGACGTGTAGACGCAAAGGAGGAGGGAGGACGTGTATCACATTGCTTGTCGAGTGGAAAAGGAGAGACTGTACCTCACCTGGGGAAGCATTGTGTTTTTTATTTCTTTCTTCTAGATTCTACCTCAGCATTAGAACGCAAAGAAGAGCGAGAAACAGCATGACCATGTGTGTGTGTGTGTGTGTGTGTGTGTGTGTGTGTGTGTGTGTGCGTGTGTGTGTGTGTTGTTATACTCGCTATACACTCAAACAAATCACGACTGTGCCAGACTGTTTCGTCGGACTTCACCGACTCATCAGGAGGATGAACCCCGACGGTGTGCCCAGGATGCATTTGACTGATGGATAAGGACTCACCACATCGCCCAGAGTTAGCCATACCCCTAAGAGAGCAAAGTGGTCGACTTTATTTACACCAACCCACTCTGTGTGTGTGTGTGTGTGTGTGTGTGTGTGTGTGTTTTTGTGTGTGTGTGTGTGTGTGTTAAAGAAATAAAGGATAGTCTTCTTCATTGGCCAAGTCACTTGTAGGTCCAAGCACAAATAAATATGACAATACTTCTTTTTTTCGTTCTTAATAAATTTTACATTCTTCACGGGCCCGTGTCTCTCTGCTCCAACAAAGAAGAAGAAGACGAGGAGGCAACGTCATTGGGCAGGGCTCTTTTTTTTCTTAATGCAAACAACAGGGCTTGATACTGGCGGCTGGGAGGCACACGAGGGGGAGAGTTTGACGGAAACAGACAGTGGGATGAAACAGAGGAGCATGAGGAGGAGGAGAAGGAGGGAGAGGAGAAGAAAGAGGGGAAGGAGGAAATGGAGGAGAAAAGGAAGGAGAGGGGACGATGCGGTGGAAAGCTCATCGTTTCTCTTCCCCCCC
>BFEA01000105.1:1383465-1397858 GCA_003427395.1 Chara braunii | reverse complement strand
TTTATTTCGTTAATTTTCATTAATTAATTTTTTTGATTAAATATTTATACATGTTTTTTTTTTTTTTTTTTTTTTTTTTTTTCGAAGGGCGGTCAAAGTGTCGTATGATCCAGGCACTCCGGCCTGGTTCATGCGACAGCCGCTTTCTTTGGCATTATACTTTTTTTATATGCGCTAAAAATGTGTCATTTTTCTTTTCAGTATTGACAACGACATTCATGAAATTTTTCTTTTCGGTTTCCTGCATTGCTAATTTTTCTCTCCCTTTTGTGATTTTTTTAATTTTTTTTTTTACAGAATTAATTTTTGACAGGTCTCCCTCGCCAATCTCCTCTTTCCGGTCATCGTCCGTCGGAATGGAGGCTGTCGCGACGAACGCTGCGGTGGCAGCGGTGGCTGCCGCTCCTCAGCAGGTGCATCATCATCAGCATCAGAAGCCACGTGTCTCCTCCTCATGCGCCACCATGAAGGCGGCAGCACCGGGTTTCGCGACCCCCGTGCTCTCTGCGCCGGCCAACTCCGCGAGCAGGAGCGCAAGCTCCGTCATCTGCGCAGCGGAGCGCTCCCCCTGGCTCGGGCAATCAACAGGCAGCTTCGGCAGCAGCGGCGCGTTGACCGGCAGCGTGCGCTTGAATCGCCTGGCGGGGAAAGGCGGCGCAGGCGCAAACACCTCGAGCGGCGGCGGGAGGGTGACGATGATGTCCGCTTCTTCGGCCGCTGATGCCGCCGGCGATTCCTCTGCCGCCGCCAGCGATTCCACCTCCTCCTCCGGCCTCAACCCCGCCCTTGTCACCGGTTTCTTCTTCTTGATGTGGTACCTCCTCAACGTTATTTTCAATATCCTCAACAAGAAGATTTACAACTACTTCCCTTACCCATGGTTCGTCTCCACAGTCCATCTCCTCGTGGGTGTCTCTTACTGTGTTATCACTTGGACCCTCGGCATCACGAAGAGGGCACCCCTCTCCAACGACCAGCTCAAGGCGTTGATTCCTGTGGCTTTCTGCCACGCTTTGGGCCACGTTATGAGCAACGTGTCGTTCAACGCGGTGGCGGTCTCCTTCACGCACACAATCAAGGCGCTGGAGCCCTTCTTCTCCGCCGCCGCCTCGCAGTTCATTCTGGGCCAGAACATCTCTCTACCGATCTGGCTCTCCCTCGCTCCAGTAGTGTTCGGAGTGTCAATGGCCTCGATGACGGAGCTGTCCTTCAACTGGATTGGCTTCTTGAGCGCCATGACGTCCAATGTGGCCTTCACGTACAGGAACATCTTCTCCAAGAAGGCCATGACGAAGATGGACAGCACCAACTTGTATGCCTACATCTCCATCCTCTCGCTAGCGATGTGCATCCCTCCGACGCTAGTGCTTGAGGGTCCGGTCCTGTTGAAGGGCATCAGTGCAGGCGTAGCCAAGGTGGGAGCGTACAAGTTCTACACCGACCTCTTCTGGGTCGGAATGTTCTACCACCTCTACAATCAGTTGGCCAACAACACCCTCGAGAGAGTGGCTCCCCTCACTCACGCCGTGGGCAATGTGCTGAAGAGGGTGTTCGTCATCGGATTCTCCATCCTTGTCTTCGGGAACAAGATCTCCACCATCACTGGCATCGGTACGGTTATCGCCATCGGCGGTGTGACGGCGTACTCGTTGCTCAAGGCAAAGGAGGCCGAGAACAAGCTTAAGACCGCGTAAGGGGGAAGAGAGGAGGAGGAGCCGAACCGCCCAAGGGAAGGAGAGCAAGAGAGGAGGAGGAGGAGGAGGGAAGGAAAAGGCAAAGAGGAGAAGAAGAGAGGGGTGTGAGGGCGTACTTGTTGGTCAGGGGACAAAGAGGCCGAGAAGAAGTTCAAGAGGCCGCGTAAGGAGGAAGAGGGGACCAGGAGCACAAGGGAAGGAGAAGAAAAGAGGAGGAGGAGGAGGAGGAGGAGGAGGAGGAGGAGGCATGCAGAAGAACAAAGGGCGTGTCGTGAGAAGGTCTTCATGCTGGGAAGGAACGTAACAGGCACCCCATTCTTGAATGGAAAGGTTCCTGTTGGTTTGCAGCTCACGAAACAAAATGTTAGCCTGACTCTTGATGCACGGAGAACCTTCTCTCTCTCTCTCTCTCTCTCTCTCTCTCTCTCTCTCTCTCTCTCTCTCTCTCTCTCTCTCTCTCTCTCTCTGAGGCTCTCTGGGAGGCAAAGGGAATCCTTTTGAAGTTTAGCACACCGGCAAAACGCGCAAGCTAGCAAGCAAGGCAGCAGGTACCGTAGCTAAAGGCATACTCGGACGTATGGACTTCCTCTATGGATGAGCTTGTATGCTCGAACTCTCAATTCACTCAAAGCGAGAGGGACATGTCCGTAGTTGTTTACTTTGTTTATTTATTTATTGACTGTATTTGTTATGTCGCAGTGTGGTGGCGGCAGTAGGCAGCAGTAGCAGCGGCGGTGGGCAGCGGGAGCAGCAGTAGGAGTTGCAGTGGTGGAGGGCAGCAGCAGCAGGCAGAGGACGACGAAACGGTGGAGGAAGAGGAAAGGACCTGAGGTGTGAATTTGATGGTGGATGGTTGACTAGTGGTAGAAGAACCCTGTTCTGAAGACTGTCAGTTAATAGGGGAAAAAAAGGAAGGGAGGGAGGGAGGGATGTAATTTGCTTGCTTTGTTTATTGATTCATGGGCAGTCCTACACGGAAACGAAAACAAAAAGGAAGTAAACATGTGGACTTCCTTACAGAATACATCTACTTGAGTGAGGCCTTCGTCATTTTCTTTTTGCTCTTTTTTTCTTTTCCCAAAGAGAAGTTGTTGCGCAGTTCCAACTTCCTAGTTATGCACACACCGATGACACCATAATTTCCCTAAAATGTAATATAATCTCCCCCCCTCCCCTCTCCCCCCCCCCCCCCCCCCCCCCCCCCCCCCCCCCGCCACCACCATCCATAAAACAGGTCCTTATGGCCCTGGCTCCATTTCCATTCTGGGGAGCATCAGTCTGGTTCCTATTCCACCGGCAAGTGAGAATAAAATATCACATCATGAAACACACTCACCCTTCCTTCTGTCCAGCGGAAGGAACCCACGCCAGCATTGATTACTCCTGCATGGTGGAGGATTGACTGTCAGCTTGCCTTACTTCCACCTTTCCTCTCAGGTCCACTGCATGAACCTGTCAGATGGCAGAAGTTAATAGGTCAAGACGCTAGTCAGATCCCACAAATACCATGGAAAAAATTCAAGTCAATTCGTCTGGTCAAAATCAGAAGCCTCCAATGGCTCATCTCATACGTAGCTCTACCGGTTAACCAGTGGCTGCATATCAGAAGAAGTAAGAATGACCCTAACAGCTCAGATTTATGCACGGTATGTTCAGAAAATGAACCAGAAGATATGCTACATTGCCTGATACGCTGTAGAGAGGCGATGGAATGTTGGGCAAGGGCCTCGGATCTCTGGGATTCCCTCTTCTCGACTCCCCTCTCTCAACATCCTATCCAACTCCGTTTATGGACTAACATCCCAGCTCAATTCCACAAGACAGAGAAAACGTGGTTCGGATCGGAATGATCAGAAAGGGAACGCTGTGGTCCATCTGGAAGGAAAGGTGCTGTAGAACCATTGAGGGACTCTCAACTCCAAGGGAGAAGGTATGGGCGGAGACAAAGCACTTTGATTCAGGCGGAGATACTTTGTAAGTGGCACAAGACGAGACAGTCCATGCCAGATGAAGAAGAGCAACAGAGAAGAATCAAGGCCAAATTCACTAAGGTGTGGCTGTCAAGGGGCAAAGTGGCAGAGATAAATGACTTTCACATACGATGGAAAGACCGGCACAACTCAGAAGTAGGGTGGCGAAGGCAGAGATCCCAGCCAGCAGAAGGACAAGATCCATCACAGGTCACATAATATTGAAGGGAAAATTCCAAAATTGCATCTTCCATAATATTATAATCTTCTTTAATGAACAAAATATCGAAAAACGGCCTGTTGCATAGGGTGTGACGGGTACATGGATCTGAAGATCGCAATGTAAATATGTAAACATTGTCCTTAGTTGAAAATCCACCTCCCTCTTACAACCCCTCCTCCCATGCCCCCAACCTGTTGCCAGTGAAACCCATTGACTCCAGAAAGCAGCACTGTGCAGAGGTGGGTAGCACCACTTATGGACGGGGGGGGGTTGGGGACAGGCAGCTGTCACATCTCTCCTGATTCCTCGTTTCTGGCTGTAGATCTCCCATTGATCTGCCTGCGTTTGGCGTACATGGATCTCCGATTGACTCCAGAAAGCAGCATTGTGCAAAGATGGGTGGCACCACTTATCGGCGGGGATAAAGGCCTCCATCATGATTCTCCGTTTCTGGCTGTTGACCCTCGTGGTGATCTGCCTGTGTTTGAAGTACATGGATATTCGCATGTCGACCTGCAACAATTCCCTTCATAACCGACGGTCAGAAATGAGGAATCAAGGTAAGTGGGACCTTCGCCCCAGACATAAAATCTCCCGTATCCAGGCCTAGCTCCCTCCCACCTTCTCCCCACCACCCTCCCGGTTAGAGTCAATCCCCAAACCTTGCAACCTCCTCCCCATCAGCCTTCCATATCGAGCTGATCCCTAAGTTCTGCGACCAGCTGCCCCCAACACTCCCTCTCCCTCCTCCCCCCCCCCCCCCCCCAATCCCATTTTGACCCCATCCCAAGAGTCTGCAATCTTCTCCCCCACAGGCTTCCCAGTTTGAGTGGAACAGAAAAGCTTGCAACCTTCTTTTGAGAGGATGTTGAAAATCTACAAGGCTGCAACCTTCTCCCCATCAGCCTTTCACCAACGCCTCGTAGTTCAAGTCAGTCCGCGAAACCCGCAAGCTTCTCCCCCGTTTTGAGTGGATCCCCAATATCTGCAAGGTGAAGCGGTTTGTGTCTCATGTTTGGTACATCTTCGGAACGATCCGGAAAGGCTGGGTAATGACCACAGTGCTCCCACAGGTAGAGTAGTGAGGTCCCTCATTTCTGGCTTTGATAAAACAAGTTGGCAGAAAACAAAAAAGCAGGAAAAAAAGAAAAACCTGCAACCTTTAGAGACCCCTGATCAAGATAGTCCTGCTATGCGCTCCGCCCTCATGGTAGTCATTTTCTCTACGCTGGTGTGTAGGTCAGTTTTCTCCTATTAAAAACCTAACGGGACATCTTGTGGAACTTTTGGGGACCTGCTTTGAAGTAAGGGGCCAGGGGCATCAAATGATTCTTTACAAGGACGGGGAGGGGCAGGAAATAGGGCTGCTCGATGGGTACCGGCTAGAGGGGCCTCTTATCAGATGCGATTGGCGTCAGGTAGTTTACGCTGGCTGATGGGTACCGGCTGATGAGAGGGAACTCTGGCGCGATGGGCGTTGGGTAGTGCTAGTTCACCACCTTGACGACGGAGACTGGGATTCTTGTGGGGCCAAAGAATGTCAGGATGATGATGGTGCCATGCCCCCGCGGAGAAGAGGCTCTCTGAAGTTCTTCACGACGACGGAGTTGGGAAGGACTGAGGTGATTGGGAAGGAGGAAGTTGGTAGTGGATGCGATTGGCGCTGAAATTTCGGCGGGTACCGGCCACTGGCCGCTAACTTCACCCGGATCAGTCTGCGTTTCTTCCCTTCAATGATGGAGGCAGGATTGTTCTGTGGGGCTATTTTTCCAAAAAGAGGTTGAGTGGGATGAATAGATGATTGGATATCAAGCGTCCCACTAGTGAGGGGGCTAGCTTGTAGGATGGAAATAGGGCACAGCAGCAGTGGAGATGGTGGCTCTGCTGCAGTAAGTCTTGCCGGAGTGAGGTAAAGTGGATATGATGGGGGGGTCTCTGAGTTGTTTTCTGAATTTTGCCTATTTTGAAGCTTCTGTAGTGAAAAAAAGAGAATAAGGTGAGTGGAAAAGATGGTGGGTTATCACGCGTCCTACCAGTGAGGGGGCTAGCTGGTAGGATGGGAGTATGGCATAGCAGCAGCAGAGATGGTGGCTCCACTGCAGTCAGTCTTGCCAGAGTGAGGTAAAGTGGATGGATGGGGGATCTTCTGAGTTGTTTCTGAATTTTGCTTAATCACGAAGTTCTCATAGACATGTCTGAAGTAGCCTCAATTCTCTGAGCCAAAGCTGGGTAATGGCCCAGGTATCTCAGTTTTCAAAATTTCCATCCTTAGGCCAATTAGAATTATTGACCTCTCAGTGAAAGCAACCTTCAGAAAAATTAGAACCAAACGGAACCTGAAAGATGTTGTGATGGACAGATGGCAGAGGCACCTTAACGTGGACACACAACTTCTTACTCCCGTTCGATGGTTTGGCGACATCGAGTGCAGACCTGCAAAGATTACGTCCCTTCAATTGCAGATACTGCACCGATGTCTACCAACCAACGATTGGCTCATTGATCACACGAACCTGGAAACAACAGGGCCAGACCCTCCCGTGGTGTTCACGCTGCCTGTCGGGCTTTCCAACAAAGAGAGCCGAGACAATAGAACACATTTTTCTACAATGCCCGACGACAGTTCTAACCTGGAGGTGGTGGGCTAGAGTGTGGCAGCAAATTGTTCCAGGACACCAGTGGCCGTGGGAATGACGCGCCATTCTCTTGGGACATTATCCACCTCTCCAAGGAAACAATTTTGCCTGGAACATGGTCCATTTGGGTAGATGAACGGTCCTTTGGGTCTTGTGGTGGCAACGCTGTGCTCTGGTTTTCGACCAGGTACGAGTCGAGGGGGAGGAAAGGATCGAACAGTTTAAACAACATATACAAATGGAACTCGAATTCAGATGGAAGTCTGTCAAACTCACCCTAGACACCCTTCACAGGGCAAAAGATATCGAGGAGCGGATAAGGCAGTTCTCTAGGGAGTGGTTGGGAGGAGATCGAGAAGGGTGGGTAGCAGAGGTGAGTTGGTCAGGGGACGGGAATGGGGGGGAGGACAGGGAAGGAGGACAAGAAGGGAGGTCGGTGCCACGAGACTACCGTTTAAAGTTTAAGGATTGGTTGACTATCGACTGCACTGCAGCGTTCCTTTGAGACCAGCAGAGGACTTCCCGGATCCATTCCCGCCCCACCCATTGTCTACGGAATTGAGACAGGTGGGACGACTTCACATGGGAGCCCATCAACCTATCAAATTCTCATTTATACACAGTGAGGGTAGGAGTATGAGGCAGCAGAGTACACCCGAAGGAGAGGGCCGGGCAGGAGAAGGAAGGATCCACTGGTGCCCCCAGGTGGCCCTTCCCAGAATCCTGTCCGGGCAGAGGAATGGAGCTAATGATAAAGGTGTATTAGGACAAGTCGGGTTCAGGCTCAGTCGGGCACACCTGCGCAGTCAATCCTCTGGTCTCCAGAGTAATCAATGCTGGCAGGCACCATCTACTTACCCTCCCATGATCACCCATGCATCATCTTTTTCTAGCTTTTCCAATATCCTGCTCAGTCAATCCCCTGGAATCCAGGGTAATCAATGCTGGCAGGATCCCTCTACATTGTTTCTCTAATGTTTTCTGATTGCAGTCTGTATATGGGACGCTGGACCCGTTTTCCAGCAGGTGACGCTCCCCACCAATAGATGGAGCCTCTCCCCAGGTGGTAATGGTGTCTGCTCTTATCAGCACCACTATCACCGGTGGGAGTGTATTGTTAAAAAAAAAAAAAAAAAAAAAAAAAAAATTCCCTAGTAGTTTTGTCTCATTTTCATAAAATTTTCTGATGAGTTTTCTGAACGTAATCGTTATGGGACACTGGGCCCGGTTCCCAGTTTGTGCCAATTTGTGAGGATATGGTTGTATCTATGGGACGCTGGACCTGGTTTCCAGCAGGTGCTGCTCCCCACCAATAGATGGAGTTTGGTTAAAAAAAAAAACAAAAAAAGGTCAGTGCTGAAAATGGAACCTGGGAAAGCTGCTTCTTGCTCAGTGCAGAAATGGCGGGGAAACAAAGGTAGCTGCTTTCTGGCCCTATCTACCTCAAAGAAAACCCAGTATGCGAGAGCCCGCAAGGCGATAGAATGGGGTGAACATCCAATGAAGGACCCACTGCACAGTCCATCCTTTGATGAGCTACAAAAAGCAAGGGATCACCTCCAAGACTACATAGATCAACAAACACAAGCTTGGAGGATTCAAGCACGCGTCAAGGGAGGACATAATGAAGGCAAGATGGCGAAAGCCTTTTTCCACAGAGCCAAGGCACGTGCAAGAGCCAACACGGTCCCAAGACTCAAGCACCCCTTTGAAGCAGACGCGCCGGTGGCAACAAATGCCTATGTGATAGTGGACTATGCATCTACATACTACCAGAACCTGTTCACATCGCAAACTCCCACAACCCCCCCACCAGGTCAACCGGGCACGGGAACAATTGATGCATGCAATCCAGAGACGTCTCACACCTGCCCAGAAAACCCAATTGGACAGTCCTCTTACCATCGAGGAAGTCAAGGAAGCCCTTGATGACATGGAGGATGAAAAAACCTCTGGGGCGGATGCCTTTCCCAAGGAATTCTGGGTCCAGTTCTGGGATCTGCTAAGAGTAGACCTAATGGAATACATTGGGGCGATCCAACGAGAAGGATCTTTTGGGGGTATGATGGGACAAGGGGTCACTACTTTGCTCTACAAGAAGGGGGACAATGAAGAAATTAGAAAGTACAGGTCGATCATTATAAACTTGTGGCAAAAACGTTAACCAGAAGACTGTTGCCGCTCATGAACCTCCTCATACATCCGGATCAGACGGGCTTCATGCCTAACTGCAACATCCAGGATAACATATTGCTAGTCAATGAAACAATCAAATATGCCCGCCAGAGAAGGGTCCCAACAACGCTGCTCTTCATAGACTTTGAAAAAGTCTATGACCATATTGACTAGGATTTCCTGGATATGTGTCTGACGAAGATGAACCTTGGGCGGGTCCTTAGTCAGTGGGTACAACTTCTTCATAGGTCGCCCTCAACGAATATCATGTTAAATGGCCACTTGGCAGCCCCCTTCGCCCTCCAAAGATCAGTGCGTCAAGGGAACCCGATAGCGCTCTTGCTGTTTGTGATTGTCATGGAGGCCCTGGCCTCACTTATTAGAGCCCACCCCCAGACCCAAAAGTGTCAATCCCAGAGCTGCCAACTCACCTGGTTCCGATGACATCCCTCTTCGTAGACGACCTTACAGTGTTGATTCGAGCAAAAGAACAAAGCCTTCATGCAATAACGGATGTTATACATCAATTATTGCTACCTGCTGATATGAAGGTGAATTGGAATGCTAAAACTGAAGGTTGGTGGCAGCATTCCCAGGATGACAACCCCCCCTTGGAACCACAAATCTCATGGGCAGCAAAGGAAATAACAATTAGAATCTTGGGAGTACACCTAACAGCAGTGGGCCCTCCGCCAGACCACGGAGATACCTTGGTCAACCTCCCAATAGAGAGGTTGGGCAGGTGGGAGAAATTGCATACATCTTTCTTGGGACGGGCTCTGGCAATAAACAATGCTGTCCTTGCTGAAATCTGGTACAAACTTGCAGTGTGGCCCCTTAACCAAAAACAATATACCAGACTCAGACGTGCCCTAACGACTTTTCTGTGGAAAAACAATACTATAACCCAAGGAGCCCTGAACAAGGTGAGATCCGATAGACTGACACAGCCGAGATCCAAAGGGGGGCTAGGAATACTCGATCCGAAAAGAGAGAGTGAAACCCTCATTTTTGAAGTACTGGTCAAACTCCTCATCGTTGACAACATTCCATTGGCGCCGCCAGCCTGTTTGCAGATCACAAATTTGGCCCCGGAATCGCCGGTCGAAAACCGGGTGCACCCTTTTCAATGGCTAACCAATGCCCACTGGTGTATACCTACTCCTCACCAGCAGCGACCACCAGAGAATGTGGTGCAAGCCACGAAACAGGACATATCAAAAAATCCACTGTGGCCCTGGATGCTCAAACTTTGGAGAAACGTAGGACCAAAACAGAAACGGTCACCCAGCAGGTGGCAAGACATATGGCGACAACCTCTCTTTGGCAATCCCTTCGTACTCGACGCTAATGGGAATCCCTTCACTCCCACCACAAATTCTCCATGGCTCAGCTGGGTCAAATATACAGTGTAGACAGCTTGTGGGATGTGGAAAGAGGGGACTGGATCCCATCGGACCAACTACAACAAAAATTGAAATACTCCAAACACATGTCCGCAAAATTCGACTTGCTGAGAGAGGCCATACCGATTGCCTGGCAACTTGCCCTAAAAAGAGGGCCCACTGTGCAACAAGGGGACTGGGTGGTCAAACACGCAGACCTGCCACTGCCACTCGTGGTCTACAATGTGGAGACGAACGATCAAGGAACCTGCACTCTAGAGGCCCACGAGCCAGGGCTGCCGGGAGTGTCACAGATTGTAAGGAATGAAGAACTAGATTGCAAAGAAAACTGGGAAATCCTCATGCACATAAGAGTGGTGGGTAACCACAAAGAGGGGTTTTTCGCCTATGAGTCCTGGACTCCGGTTGCAGCCCTACCCTTTGATCCTGATGAGTGGGAATGGGCAAACGGTAAAGCAATGCACATGTGGGACTGCACAGTAAAAAAGGGGGCTACAGACAATCGGCACCACAACTGTTGAAAGAACCTATCATCACTGCAAGATGGATTAGGGACTTGCCTATCGACCCGACCTATGTACAGAATCTACCCTGGAACATGTACTTCAAGATTATGCCTACCATCCTTACATGGTTACAGTGGCAAGTTCTACACCGGTGCCTCCCCACACCGGATTGGCTGGTGTTCAGAACTAACCTGGAGCAGAAAGGGCTTTTATCCCCCATCTGTTCCTATTGTGGCAAAGCATCACCCCCAGAACGAGCGACCCTTGAACACTGCCTCTTGGCATGCCCAATGGTCGCCCAGATTTGGCGGTGGTGGGATGCAGCCTTCCACTCCCTCACCGCCCTCCACATCCCCTGGGACATGGCCCTACTATTGCTGGGCAGAAAAGATCACATCCTAAAACATTGGCCAGCGTTTGCAGTCACCCTGTTCTCATACACAAGGCTTCACGTGCTAATGCTGGCCTGGCGTGCAAGATGTTCCTTTGAAAGAAAGGACCACCAGTTTGGACTGCAACAGGCCCAGCAAGCATTGGAGGAGGTGATTAGAGTCCCCACGCAAGAAGCCTGAAAGGCCACAAAACAAGAATACAAAAGCGAGAAACAGCCACAGGTCTATCGTATTATCAGTATCATCAGTATCATCATGGTCATCATCATTCAAGGGTCGCTAAGCCCGGTTCTCAGCATTTTCCATTCGATCACTCCGGGCAGACTGTGAGGACCCCGGCCTCAATCTTATTATTGGAAATATCAGCCTTGGGCACCAGGCCCGTTTTTATTATTAAAAAAATAAATAAATAAATAAATAAATAAATAAACAAATAAATAAATAAACAGATCATCAAGGATACTTAAGTACAAATATGGCAGGATCCTCTCAAACTGTTCAGTGAGGTTGATGCCGAGCTTAATATCACCTGGAAACCATGGAGGACCACGGAGCACACTTTGTGTAGGAAACCCCTACAGGAGTTCCAAATCCCGTACATTACCTGCTTCTGACCCACCATTCTCCCCATCTGCTCCTCTCCTCCCTCCCCATTCCACCCCCCCTGCCCAGATCCCCCGCCCCCCCTCGATCAGGAGCAGCAGGATGAAAGATACAAAAGAGTACGGTAACCCTGCAGACCTTCATATGCCACAAACCAGCAAGCAGAACGACTCCGATATTCAAGGGGCAGCGGACAACACCCACAGACCATTACCTCGACAATGAAGACAAGATGCAAGGACGACATGCTTCCTGGATCAATCCAGCAGATGGTCACAGGGATAAGGGACGGGCCAAGAGGAGCTTCAACATCTACGAGCCTGCAGATCCAGGGATTTGGAGGTTGACGAGGTTTAGCATCTGAGGGACTCCATGACCGAAAAACAAAGACACCCCAGTTTCAGCGGATACGATAAAAGTGTGGAGGAGCGGTCAACAATGTTAGGCACCCTTGTAGGCACACCACTGATGGCCTTTGATCGGGCTGTGCAGCCACTCCCCTTCCAGGCTTTTAAATCTCTGATGTGCATGTTATATTGAACAATTGTAATAAGGGACGCTGGGCCCGCTTCTCAGCAGGTGATGCTCCCCACCAATAGATGGAGCCACCCCGGGAGAGCTTGAGGCAACTGCTCCTACCAGCATCTCAAGCTGTCCCACGGGGTCGATTCTTAAAAAAAAAACAAAAAAACAAAAAAAAAAAACAAAAAAAAAAAACAAAGAAAGGCCTAAGAACTTGTACCATAGGGCACTAAACCACCTCACTGGCTTTGGCATAGTGTCTTTTTGCAGCGAACCGGTCGTGCCCCCGTCAACAGTGAGGAGTGTGTCTCCATCTTCTCAAGGGCTTGCTTGAACCCTGCCTTTTAACAGACACAAGTTGAAACAAGCTCTCTCCCTTACCTTTTTTTTTTTATTCTTTTTTTTTTTCTTTACAAAGAAAGCTCCATCTATTGGTGGGGAGCAACACCTGCTGGAAACCGGGTCCAGCGTCCCATAGATACAACCATATCCTCTCAATGTGGCACAAACTGGGAACCGGGCCCAGCGTCCCATACGAAAAGTCGTCAGAAAATTTCATGAAAGTGAGGCAAAAACTACTAGAAAAGTCCGATGTCTAGACCTTCTTTTTTTTCCAACTCAAACAGCAATTAGTGGAAGTCCTTCAAATGCTCAGAACCGCTGGAAGACCCCCTCGAAAAACACTCTAAAATTCTCTAATACGGCCTTCTTCCCTGCCAAGCTTTCCCAGGCCTCATACCCCCACCCTGCTAGGTTACAGGGCTACACGACTCGCCCCAGCTCCGGCCAGTGTCGTCCCGACAGCAACCCTTGGTTTTCCTTGGAATGCCCGGCCCAAAGCATCCCCAGATCTCTCTACCAGGCCTCACGCTCCTGCTGTTAACAGGTTACAGGGTGATCCCCCAGCACCGGCCAGCGTCGTTCTGGCATCGAAAACCAACAGATCCATGAGTAAACAGCATCAAGGAAACCTAGACTGTCTTGCAAGGATTACCCAGGGTCCTAAAGAATTCTCAAGACTACCAAAAGTATCCAGAAACATCTCGAAACTGGCAAAGAAATTAGGGCCAGATTAAGGATTTTTTTTTGACTACAACAAAATTCAGAAATCGAGTCAGAGAAATCCCCGTCAGACCTCTTCACCTCACTCCGGCAAGACTAACTGCAGCAAAGTCACCATCTCTGCTGCTGCTGTGCCATACTCCCATCCTACCAGCTAGCCCCCTCACTAGTAGGACGCGTGATATCCCACCATTTCCTTCTCCCATCCCCTTATTCTATTTTAAGGTGCGTAAGAACACATTACAGGAAAGGAACTCTCTCCCTTACCAGAGCTTAACATTCCCGAGTCTCGAAGATGTCCACAGCACCCTTGAGCACAAAATTGCCTCTTCTGCATGTCTGTTATCCTGCTGATCACCTGCCAGTCGGGCCAGATAACCCTAGAGTGTAAACCACATAATCATCTGTTAATCATCAGGAGATCACGTTGTCTTCTCGAAACCACCTCCGCTTCACTATTCCCAATCATGGCATGATATTGTGACCAGCAATGCCATCGCACTTCCCCATCTGGCAATCAAGAGAAAGACTGCAAAGAAGAGACCCCCTGCCACAAACCTCTCAGCACACCTATCACTGCGGCACACTTCACAACACACAAGAGAGTCGCAGGTTCAGTCTCAGAAGACCTGCATGTTAAACCACCGCTACCTTTCCCAGGCAACATTGAGAATCGTGAATATAACATCCAGGGTCGGATGAATAATGATACCAGAACACAATGGCTGGGGATGCCAGGCAAAAAAAAAAAAAAAAGCACAGCACACGCGCTTCGGCAAAGCTTGCCCACACAGTTCTTTTCTGCCTTAGCAAAAGGAGGCTCGGAACCTCGGAGGTCGTAGCGGTGGTTTAAAAGAGCAGGTGATACACTGCACAATAGGCGGTGGCTAGAACTGTCCACCATTCTAGCCACTGACAACCAAATGGAAATCTTCACTGCATGTGACAACAATGCCATCCCAATCTACATCCTTTTTGGATACAATTATTTAGCCGCCCAATTTGGCTGTTGGAATGGGAAAGATTGCCACTCAATTCAGTCGCCCAAGTTACCCGCCCAATTCAGCCGTCCAATTGGTCACCAATGTAGCCACTGACATGCTGCATGCTGCATGCTGCAGGTCTCTCTCTCTCTCTCTCTCTCTCTCTCTCTCTCTCTCTCTCTCTCTCTCTCTCTCTCTCACACACACACACACACACACAC
>BFEA01000105.1:1345267-1368119 GCA_003427395.1 Chara braunii | reverse complement strand
CACACACACACACACACACACACACACACACACACACACACACACACTGGCTCACTCACTCACATACACACACACGGGCACACACACACACACAATCTCGGAGTTGTGTATAGAGCGGCATTCATCCATGACTTCAGGGTCAACCATGATATAGTTCACTTCATTGACCCCCTCCCTGCGTATGTGGCCAGAAGGGATGATCATCTGATGTTGGCCCTCAACCATTCGACCAATGTGCCCTTCAATTTGGACGATTTCATCCCTTACAGGGTAGGGGGTAGAGAGTACAAAATTCACATAGCTCACAAATTGCGACCGTGGTGTTTCAGATGTAGAGCATACGGTCACTTAAGCACATATCCAAATTGTTCTCAAAATCCCAGAAAAAAGAAACCGGGCAACAGGGAGACTCATTCGGGACCCCTTCAAAATTAATCTATGGAAAACGGTGGATGCGGGACATGAGGGTTGGGTCTATGTGGAGAACGCCAAAAAGGGGGAATTATCAAAAGGTTGGACATGGGAACGGGAGGGGGATCCAAATTGGGACACAAACCCCCCCGACTCCTGGGTACCCCCGGAAGTAAATGATACAATTTCAGCATCGGTGATTAAACCAACACAAACACCTCACCCAGCACAACCAACACAACAGGACAGCACACAGGCATCTCCGTCCATAGGAAAGGAAGTCCCTGGATACTCTGATAAACGCAAGGGGCAAATGAGTCATCAACAATGGATACCGGTCAGTCACAAAAAAGGGGGTACACTCCCGGGACCATAACCGGTAGATTATTTGCAACTAAATGGAAAGGGGGAAAAAACACCTCAATCCACGGGGGAAGAATCAGACTTAGAGCCTGGGGAGGTGGAAGAAGTGGTAGAAGAGGGTTCAGATGAGGGTCTGATGCAACAAAAAAAGAAAAAGAAAAAAAAGAAAAAGAAAACAGCTAACTAGTCCAAACAAAGAGTCTGCTCCCCTCGGTGAAAAAGATTCTCTCATGACAGAAGTCCAGTCTGATGCATCCCAGTTTATGCAAAAGACGACTGAGGGAAATGACAGTGCAGGAAGCCAGACGGAGGACCTACAAGTACTGGAGGAAGGAAGTTCAGGGCTAATAGAGAAAGGAACGGAGGCAACAAATTTTGATCTACTTCAAAAGGCTTTCGGTCCAGAACCAATGGATGTGGACTCCTCCCAAGGTGATTTTGAAATGGAAGATGCTCCCTCCCAAACTGAGCCAGATATTGTCGAGGATCAAAGGATAAAACAGCTAGCGGAATGGGTGTTGAAAAATTTGAAAATGAGATTTGGGGAAACCACTGTTGAATTTTGGGACAGTTCATATGTTCAGTTGGTAAATTTGTTAGCCAGCAGTCACAGTTTGAGAGTAGCATTACAGCAGGGACTTCCTGAAGCGGCAATATGGTCTACGGTAAGTACACGTATTCTGAATATTGTGATGGGTCTGTTTCACCCGCCCTCACCTCCACAGAACGGAAATACCAGGGGCCAGGTATGTACAACATTGGTGGAGACAGGGAAAGGTTTTGTGGGCGATACTTCCATACTACACAACAACGAATTCGCTAAAGGAGAAAACGCCCATAAGTCCGGAGGAACCTCTTTTGAAGGGGAAGGGGGGGTGAGGGTAGAGGAGATAGAAGTGGTCTCTTCTCAGGAGGAGCAGATAACGAAAGAGGAAACTTTATCAACGTCCCTTACCCAGGAAGAACAAATGAGTGGAAAAAAAACACAAGATTTGGGTAAGAGACAAAAACTAAGGCATGTTCTGGAAAAAGGTCAAGCCATCTGGCCACAGGCTTCTCGAGGGAACTTGGTAATCCCGGTCAAAAAAAAAGGTGGGAAATAGGAAATTGGCCTCTCTCCTATAGGCCAGGATCAATATGGGGGGGTCACATTAAGAGGCTGGACCACATATGTGGATTACCAGAACTCTAATGACAGGACCTTCAAGAGGGATCTACACGATTTTCTGTCCAAACATTTCGACCCAGGCCCTCAGGCGACTCTCACAGAAACCGGGGACCAGGCTAAGATGGCAAAACGTAATACTTTTGTAAGATTTGAGGATAACAAAGAAGCAGGTCTTAGATGGTTCTCAATACAGCATTGTTGGATCTCCAACACTTGAAAATCAAGGCAAACGCGGTATGGTCAATAGGGGAGGTCTCAACTTTTCTTTGTTCTATCTTACGATGTGGGTTACTGACAACCTCTTCTTGTTTGGAGGGGGGTAACTGGATGAGACTATAGGTGATTAGAAGATAGGGACCTGAGGGACAATAGGATGGAAGCACTACAGGCTTTTTATGGTAAAAATCTGGGATGGTTGCGGGCTACTCAAAATACAGACCTGGACCTAAGGTCCCTCAATGTTAATGGCCTTGCCACAACAGACGCTGTGAAACGTAAGACCATTATGAAACAATTAAAAGGAGTGGGTGGGAGGTGCTGGCCTGATCTGATATGTATCCAGGAAACACATCTCTTAAATTCTACGAAACACAATAAAATGCACAATCTAACTTGGCCCCGTCAGAAATACCAAGCCTATTCCACAACCAATGGATTGGCAGGGGTAGCCATTTGGGTGTCACCGGATTCCAGGATATAAATTGTATACTGCAAAGCTGATCAAGAACAGGGTCGATGGCTGGTCACGTTAGTAATGTTCGAATTGGAATTAATTTGTGTCCTAAATATTTATGGTCCTAATGTATTACAGGAACGTAGAGAATTCTTTCAAAGCATTAGAAACCATATTCCTAAGGGTGTTCTAATTATCATAACAGGTGACTTCAATGCTGCACCCGACAGATGGTTGGACAGATGGAGAATCTTTTCTCCATGTCCTACATATATAGAGGAGGACGAACAAATTATTCAACATCTTTGTGAATCAGAAAATTTGTTTGATACATATAGGCGGTTTTGCCCACAGGAGAGGACATATACGTGCATTAGGAACGATGGCTCTACTCACCAATCAAGATCAAGGATAGATCTGATTCTTATATTTGAAGACTTAAACTGTGCTTTAACGGGAGTCAACATTTTTCCCTTAAGTCCATGGAAAGGAATAGATCATAAAATGTGTGCAGTTTTACTTTCTTTTCGTAAGAAACCGGATCAAGGCAGAGGTTTTTACAAACTCAACTCCTCCCTCCTCAAACGAAAGGATTTCAAAACGTTTCTTAAGGATGTATGGAGTTTCTGGAATTCTACCAAAGATAGACAGGAATCATATATAGCATGGTTCAATAATGGGTTAGTTTATTTGGCTAAAAAATACAATGAATACTCTAAGCTCATTGTCAAAGAAAGATATAAGCAGGAAATGAATATTCAGGAGTAAATTCTCAAATATGAACAAGAACACTGTCCACAACAAGTATCTCAACCAGTTGATATTTTGACACTCAGAAACCAACTACGAACCTTCGCGCAACATCGATGGCAAGGTCAACTCATCACAGGAAAACTTTTCAAACATTCGACAGAAGGACAAATGAAAGCACTTTTTTTTTTTTTGGCTCGCACCAGAGCTAGAATAACGTCTATTGAAGCTTTAAAGGATCCACAACAGACATCACAACACGAAACTACCACTTCATCCAGTAGTCTGAAGGTGACATATGACTTCTTCAAAAACCTTTTTATTTCAAGAGTCGACGCGACAATTGTAAATCCATACTTACATGAATTTTTGGCCCCCATGACTCAAGAATTATCACAAAGACAGAAGAAAAAATTGGAAGAACCTATCACTAAGGAAGCAATCTGGACCGCGTTAATGCAGATGGAAGAGGATAAAACTCCAGGTTTCGACGGTCTTCCTAAAGAGTTATGGTAAACAATGTGGCCATATTTCGCAGACGATCTGATGGAATTTTACAAACAAGTCCAGGAAATGGGAAGCATGGGGGAAATAGTTGGACAAGGGATTTTAACCTTGTTATACAGAAAAGGAGATAAAACGAATATAAAAAATTATAGACCCATCACCTTACTCACGGTAGTGTACAAAATGTTGGTCAAAGTCATTGCGAATCGTTTCATTCCAATAATGCCAGACATCATTCATCCCTCCCAAACGAGTTTCATTAATGGAAGGAACATACATGATAACATATTGCTTATCAATGAGATGATTAAGCTTTCTCGACAAAATCACAAAAAAACTGCATTTGTCTTTATAGACTTTGAGAAAGCTTATGATCATGTAGACTGAAAATTTTTGGACGCTTGATTAATTAAGCTGAATTTTGGTCCATCAATTCGTAGATGAATTACTATCCTTCATTCTAATGCCACTACTAGGGTTCAGGTCAATGGTCTTCTTTCCCCGGAAATCAGACTACAGAGATCAGTCAGGCAAGGGAATCCATTAACTCTATTTATTTTTTTAATTATAATGGAAGCATTAGGAGTTAATCTAAGAACTAACCAGAATCTTAAAAAACTGCAGATTACGAAAATACCGGAAGAGGGTATACCAATCTGCTCTATATTTGCTGATGACCTAACTATAATGATGGAGGCATCCAAGAAGAATATGGAAGAGATAAAAACACTGATGGATAAATTCTCCCTTCTTTCAGATATGGTGGTCAATTGGGGGAGTAAGACATAGGGATGGTGGATTCACTCTCAAGGGGATAGGCCCCCTGAGAATCCTAAGGTAAAATGGTTACCAATAGAAACACCAATCAGGGTTTTGGGAGTAATACTCACAGCTAGGGGGAAACCTAATTCTAATGATGTATGGATCACTTCCTCAACTTTACAAAAAATGAAGCAATGGATGAATCAACATACTTCACTATTTGGTAGGGCTCTGGTTATCAATAACGTAATCTTGGCTTCTATCTGGTATAAATCTGCTTTGTGGTCAATAAGTAATGGATCAATCAAGGAACTTAGGAAGCAACTCACGGCTTTCTTATGGCGAGGAGATCATGAAACAACACATGTAATCCCTAGAGTGGCTTGAAAGGTTCTTTTCCAGCTGAAGTCCAAAGGAGGACTGGGCATTTTGAATCCCTCAATCCAGTGCCAAGCACTAGCTCTCCAATGGCTAAAACGACTAATATTGGCCACGGATCTAACCTGGCAAGCATTGACACTGGAACAAATACGCAAAATGGCTCCACAAACTACAAAAGATGTCAATCCACTGATTTGGGTAGAGGACAAATACTGGTTCATTCCTCGACCACAATCACAATCTCAGAAGGAGGGGGATGGAGGGGTAGTAAAAAGGGATCTGGTTTTAAACAGTTTTTGGGCTAACCTATTGAAAACTTGGCGAAATTTGCTTTTGCCAAACAAATCAATTCCTTTTAGGTATGAGGAAGTCCTACGCCAACCAATTTTTGGCAATAGATGGATCACGGATGCACAAGGAAGAGTGTTCATAAGTTCCACGTCCCCATGGTCCACTTGGGTCAAGCATGGTGTAGTAAGGATCAAGGATTTATGGGACCCGGAAAATAAAAATTGAAAATCGGTAAATCATTTGAGAAAGGAAATTAGATATGCACACAATCTAGCTGAAAATCTGGATTTAGTGATTTCATCCATTCCTTTGGTCTGGATAGCCGCCCTGAGAAATGGTCCTATTTTTTTGGTTGCAGATTGAGTGTGTGCTTATCAAACGACGGGTTCCAGTGTAGTGGGACAAATTCTGGATATCCATAAGGATGGCGCCCTCGTTAACATCTTTACACTCCATAAGAACTTCTCTCTATCACAAGAAAATCAGGATAAGGTGAAATTTTTTCATCTTGACTCACTCCACAAAGTGAGAGCTTTGTATTGTCCTGTATCTAAAGGATGGACTGTATATGCCCCGAATATTCCCCTACAGGAACTCCCCCTGGATCCAGCAGAATAGACCTGGCGTACCAACAGAAGATGTAAGGCTAAGAAATTACAATCTTTATCAGTCAAAGCCTCGTATCGTCTATTACGTCCAAAGCTTGATGTTCTAGACATAATACGAAAACGATGGGCCCGACATTTAAATATATACACAGATTTGCTTATGCCAATTAAGTGGTGTCAAGCTTTCAGAGACAAACCTGCTAAATTTGCATCACTGCAATGGCAGATTATTCATCGATGTTTACCAACAAATGACTGGTTGATTGACCATATCACGCTGGAATAGAGGGGTGTAGCTCTACCGTGGTGTTGTATATGTATGTAAACCTTTCCTAATAGGAGGATTAGAGAGACAATCGAACACATTTTTTTGCAATGCCCGGGGGCAAAATTGTGATGGAGGCGTTGGGATCATGTATGGAACAAATTGACAGGCTTAGATTGGCCTTGGGACTGGAGGGCGATCCTCATGGGCCATTGGTGTCCTGTACTCATTTCTCTTTCAACCTTTCAACAAAATTTATTTAACATTGGTAGAAAGACCATTTTATGGGCACTATGGTATAGAAGATGTGTAATTACGATGGAAAAGGTTAGGATTGAGGGAAAGGAAATGTCTGAGCTTGTTCAACAATTCATTGAAACAGAAATAAGATCCCAATGGGACAAGATTAAATCTGGACTTCACACACTACAACAAAAACAGGACATTAAGAAAAGAATTCAAACTTTCACAAAGGACTGGCTGGGTGACTCCTCRAGAGAAAAACTGGGAAAGGTAGAATGGCCAGGAGGGGAAGAAGATGGGAATCTCAAAAGAGATTATGAGATCACCTTCCAGGACTGGTTTAAGGTGCAGGCAGGAGCTACTTTGAGGTCCCCAGAAGCATTTCCAGAACTCTTTCCTCCTTCTGAGCTAGCTTTGGTGGATCTTCTTTGGTTTGGAGGGGGGGAAGGATAACAAGTTTCATTTCTCTTCATTATGTCAGCAAATATCTGTGTTCGGAGTAGGCAGAACGGGATGGGTTTTGGAGATTGGGAGCTGCTAGCATTTAAATAAGTATCTGGCGGCCAGCTTCTGACCGAAGAGGCAGCTCTCTCTCTCTCTTTCTGCCACCTCTCTCTTTGATCCATGGTTCAGAAAATTATATGTAAGGGACGCTGGACCCGGTTTCCAGCAGGTGCAGCTCCCCACCAATAGAATGGAGCTACTAAAAAAAACAAAACAAAAAAAACCCATGACAAACGGCATCAGCAGAAACTAAGTTGAACAGTGTCTGGGTATAGATGCAAGTTGGGCGCTGGGACTGGGTATACACGCAATTCCTAAGGGTATAGATGCAAGCTGGGGATGGGGTACAGAATCTACAGATGGAGATGGGGTATAGATGCAAGTTGGGCGCTGGGAATTGCGTGTATACCCAGTCCCAGCGCCCAACTTGCATCTATACGCAGACCCTGTTCAACTTACCGGAGTTCAGAATCACGGGTGCGCAGCCCGTAGTTCCTGCTGATGCGGTTTGTCATGTTCTATATACATGTATATATGCAAGTTGGGGATATACCCGCCTTTTAAATTTATGGGAAATCGGTGGCCCCACAACGGCGTTTTGGAAGCGGGCCCCAAGCTATGCAGCTCCTACGAGCTCCTATCGGCGGAGGGAGTGGCAGAGTGTGCGACACTGTGCGACCCATTTCCATTCACATGCAGTCACACATTCCGCTGCATAACACGGTAAATACTGCAAGCACGCGCGCCCGAGCAGCGCACCTTCATGTGCGCGGGAGCTAGCTTCGTCTGAGCGTGAGGTAGTTCTACTTGCGCGGCAGCAAGCTTCATTTGCGCGGGAGCGAGCTTCATTTGCGCGGGAGCAGAGGGCGGGCGAATAGTCAACCTGCACCTGAATTGCTGATGTGATTTAAGACATAATTGAATGAATGTGTAGCTTCGGGGGATTCGATCCGTGCACCTGCAGGTCGACCGATCTTTACCAGAATAGAAAACAAGTAAGGCGCGGATATGGATCGTATGGAGCTCGACAGTCGGGAAGCAATAGTACATTTGCAGGGGGCGGGTGGGGTCGGAGAGACGGTTTGTTGCAAGGAGGGTTGTGCGTAGGGGCGGGATCTCGGCTGCGGCTGAATGCCCTCTTTTGCCCAGATCGGCTTCGTTAAGAAAAGATAATAACGGTTCTGCAGGATGCTCGATCCTGCGCATTGTAGCATCTTACGCTACCTTCTTCCCCCGAATACAACGTACGCTCATTATAGCTGTATTTGGGGTATGTTTCAGTCTAATAACAGCTATAATGACGGTACGTTGTATTCGAGGGAAGAAGGTAGTGAGTGATCGACGGTCGGAGCAGGCTCAGCTAAGAAGTGATCGAGGGTCGGAGTAGGTTCGGCTGACAAGCGATCGAGGTTTGGAGCAGCCTCGGCTGATAACCGATCGATTTTCGGACCAGGTTCGGCTAATGGTCGATCGAGGGCGGAGCAGCTTCGGCTGATAGGCGATAGCTCCTCTCTGCGGTCCCTGAGCATAGCTGGAGGACTGCAGAGAGGAGCTGTACATGGAGAAGAAAGAAGAGGAGGAGGAGGAGGAGCAGGATAAGGAGGAGGATTAGGAGGAACAGTAGGAGGAGGAGGAGGAGGAGGAGGAGGAAGAACAGTAGGAGGTAAAATGAAGAAGGAAAAGGCGAGGGGGAACAAGAGAAGAAGAGAGTAGGGAGGGGAAAGAGAGGAGGAGGTACAGGTGTGAGATTTCGGACTCGCTGTCCCGACACGAGGGAGACTTACCTCCCTCCGCACACTGAGGGTCGCAATAGCCAGGAAGAGAAGTACGAGCAGCTGCAGCAGGAGGAGGAGGAGGAGGAGGAGGAGGAGGAGTGCCGCAGCAGTAGCAAGAGGAGGAGGACGAAGATGAAGAGAATGAGGAGAAAGATAAGGGTGAGGATGAGGAGGGGCAGGAGAGAAATAAGTTCAAAAGGTAAGGAGGACATGGATAAATTCAAAAGATGAGGACAAAGAACCAGGGAAGAAGAGGAGCAGGAGGAGGAGGAGGAGGAGGAGGAGGAGGTGGTGGAGGCGGTGGAGGAGGAGGGAGGACAAACAGCCGTAGAGCGGAATAAATGTAAAGAAAAAGAAAAAGAAAACAACGAAAAAAAAAAGAGGAGGGGAGGACGATAATCAGGTCCTGGATGTTACGGTTCGTTACGACCCCCCACGTGTTAGCGGATGGCTTTGCAAACCATCACGTGAGTGTGTCGCAGTCGAAGATGGATTGCATCAGTTTAAATGGGGTTCAGTATTGGCTTGATAGGACGGGACTGAGTCCCTCGCAAACATGGATGATGTGTACTTCGCCTAATCTCGTGTGAACGTTTTTCACGCTCCTACGTAGCTAATGAGGGGAAACGACTGATAGATGAGGTGGAATCCGATGCTAACACTGAGAAGAGTGTGCATTTTGACTTGGTGATCGAGAGACTGGCAACCGATTAGCATTCGGGGAGTGTTGGACTTGTGGACTTAGTTCTGTGTATTCGGATGCATTGGCATCGACGGGGTCTCTGGCCTTCATCCGATCGCCACACCCGCTTTTCACAGCAACCTACAGAAAAGGGAGGAGGAAGAGGAGGAGAAGGACGAGCACCAGCAGCAATAGGAGTAGCAGGAGGAGGAGGAGGAGTAGGAGAAGGAGAAGGAGTTGGTGGGCAAGGCGGAGAGCGAGTCCTTGCCACAGCGAGCGGCTGTACGGCTTTATCCACCATGGATCGGTTGGGCAATCCTAGTCCAGTGGGCAGTCGTCGGGATACCACTACCACCTCTCCTCCCACCTCTCAGAGATGTAGCGATGCAGGATGTGCGACAGGATGTTCTCCGACAGAATGCGGTGCAACAGAACGGTGTGCGGCAGGCAATTGTGTGACAGAATGCCGTGCGACAGAGGATTGTGTGGCAGGATGTTGTCCGACAGGTAGCGAAATAGAAGGAGCTGGTGATGTAGATGGTGGAGTTCGTTGCAGAAGCAAGTGCAAGTGCAATGCATGTGGTCTCACAGCTTGGCAGCGCCCGCTGTCGTCAGATCTACCACTATCAGATCCAAGGGTACTTAGTCTAAAACCAACAGTCCGTTCTCGCAGACAGACCGTTTCGATCCGCTGTCGTGACCATTGGCATTGGCATCGCAGCGGTTGCAACCTCATCATCGCCATCGTGGCTAATGCGCTACTACTACACTCTCTCTCTCTCTCTCCCTCCTCCTCCTCCTCCTCCTCCTCCTCTTCTTCTTTCTCCTCGTCTTCTTCTTTCTCCTCCGCTTCTTTCTCCAGCGGCTTGGCTATGGCGAGAACTCTTGAGGATGAGGACAACGACGAAGCTTTTGTCAAAGCTGAAAGACGATGTGTTGCCTCGTTACCATCCACTAGCAGCTTGCATTCCAGCCACCAACATCCCCACCTCAGCAAGTATCAGCAACAGCAAGAAATGGATAAAGGTCTAAATAAAGAAATGGGTACTAAGAGAAATGGTGAGAATGGGGATGTTGGTGGTGGCAAGGCAGCGGCGGCGGCGGCGGCGTCGTCTAGTTCTGAGAACGAGTTGCAAACTTGCAGCCCACCGTATACGTGCGTGTTGAGTAAGCCAGCCCGTCGGTTGACGACAGCGGCAGACGCAGAGTCGAATGAGGAGGTCGAGGAGGAGGAGGGGGAGGAGGAGAAGGAGAAGGAGAAGGAGAAGCAGGAAGAGGAACCTGCAGAGGGCACGTGTCAGACCCTTAAGGACGGGGCGTACTGCTATGACGGGACCACTGGGCTTTACTGGGCTGATGGCACCGTCGGTATCCCTGTAGACGCGAAGCCTACCAGTTGCAAGGCCTGTGTGTGCGGAGGCGGGGGCTCGACCCTGTGCACTCTGGAGGAGCACCTAGACTGCGCTCGCGAGCTCGGGTTGGATAATGTTTTTGAGTTGTCGTCAATAGATACTGAAACGATAATGCCAAACTCCTCTTGGAACGAGTGTTACGCGGACTCCACGTGGGCGGGCCCATACAAAGACACGTGTTCGGGGACGAATGAGGTGTGCGTGCTTCGGATGGTAGGTCGAGCAGACATTAATCTCCCTCACAAGGGGACATGCACGACGCTGGAAGCAGAGGAGGAGCAATCTGCCTCCTCCTCGCCATCAGGCAAGGGGTATTATTGCAAAATCAACAACCTGTATTGGGCCTTCGGAGTGAAAGACATTCCGTTCGGCGACGAGTGCAATGTGTGCGAGTGTGTGGAGGATAACGGCAGGACGAGGAGGGGCAGTTGCACGACCCGCACGTGCTTCTTCCCTCTGCGCACGCCCCCCATGCAGCCATGCGAGAATCCAGTCCCATGCTACGTGGACGTCTGCAAGACCGCCACGTGTGATCCTTATCCGGACGCTAAGTGTGAGGGCGACTACTGTCACGGGTCCTGTTCAGCCCTCTTCTTCAAGGAAGATGGCAAGAACGTTACCTGCGCTTGCGCATGCAGCAAGTCTCAGAGTCAGCCAGTCTGCTCCGCTGACGGTCTGTCGTTTGCGAATCCTTGCTGGGCAGAGTGCGAGGGACACACTCCCTACACTCCTGGAGCATGCACTAACGAGGAGCCTGTGAGCAAGAACTACAAGGAAGGGGAAGATCAGGGGTTGCCAAAGCCCAACGCCACACAATGCTACGCAGGGGGAGGAGACGGGGCGGAGCTGCGAATGCCTCAGGGTGGGTGCGGGGACGGGGAGGTGTGTGTTCTCGACCATGTGGGTAGACCAGAGGTGGATGCGCCGCACACTGGGGTATGCCAGTCCCAAGGACCTGGGAGTGGGAGTGGGACTGGGACTGGGACAGGAGCCTTAGCAGGAGAAGGAGGAGGAGGAGGAGGAGGAGGAGAGTACTGCCAAGTCGGTGGGCTCTACTGGGCGCCAGGCACCGCTGGCATCCCCTTTGGCGACGGATGTCGCACGTGTCGTTGTGAGAAGGCCCCCAGTGCTGACCCGTCATCCTCGGGATCGGAATCGGGATCGGGATCGGGATCGGGATTGGATGGCAGGCCCCAACTGTATTGCAGCGGCAGTGGGGCTTCTTCCTGCATTGGGATCCCGAAGACCGAGGAGCTGTGCCGCTTCCCTGTTTCCTGTCCCTTGGATCCGTGCGACAACATGCTCTGCATGCCTAAGGAGAAGGCTATCTGTCAGCGCGATTCGTGTCACGGAGCTTGCAGAGCGTTGATCTTCAGTGCCAATCGAACGGTGTCGGTCAGCAGTGCAGATGAGGTGGACATTGAAGACCTCCCACCGTCTGACATCTGCACAGACGAAGCGCAGGACATAGATTATGGAACGGATATTGCATGTTATCGGGATCCCTGCGGGAATGGGACGTGTCGTCGTTATCCGGAGGCGAAGTGTTATGCAGACTACTGCCTGGATGACATGTATGAGAGGGGGAGGGAGAATGGGTGGGGACCACCCAAGGTTTTGTTCCTCCTTACCCCAGAAGGCGGGGGGGAGGACAGTGAAAAAGCCAATGTGACCTGCGATTGCCTGTGTCCGTTCGAGGAGGAGGAGCCGGCAGTGTGCGGCGAAAACAGGATGACGTACGCCAGCGGATGTCGCGCAGCGTGCTACGGAGTGCGGTACACTCTCGGTGGGTGCGACGTCGGACCCAACTGCAACTGTACGACAGAGCCGCTCAAATGGGTGTGCGGGAAAAATGGCAAGAACTACAGCAGCGCCTGTACTGCGAGATGCCGTAATGTCAAAGTGAAGCGGCAAGGGCCGTGCAAGTCGACTGCATTTCGGTAATTATAATGATTCAATTTTTCAATGCATTTTGCTCATTCCAAAAACGCACCATGCATCGACTTCCTTCCACCATTCTTCTTCTTCTTCTCTCTCTCTCTCTCTCTCTCTCTCTCTCTCTCTCTCTCTCTCTCTCTCTCTCTCTCTCCCCCCTNTCTCTCTCTCTCCCCCCTCCCCCCTGTCTCTCTCTCTGTCTCGCTTTCTCCCCTCCCTCCCTCCCTGTCTTCTCAGTCGATCCAATAAAAGGCAATGAACAATCGCTCACTAAACTATTTGGATTCCTCACTTCCTCAATCAATCAGCAAAGCAAACAGAAGATCGATTGCGTGAGGATGGATCAATTTGTCAATTAATCATAAATCTATCCATCAGGCAGTTAATCGAATATGGGTCGACCGCCGGGTGGATCGATGATTCGTCAATTTGTCAGTCACGTAGGCTGTGCGTTCTTGTTGGACCTTGCAATTGATAGAGGCCGTTCCGGAAAACGGCAACTTATGCAGACCTACTCGTAATCCATCAATCAACTACCCAATCAATCAATCAACTAACCAATCAATCAATCAATCATCTATCCAATCAATCAACTAATCAATCAATCAATCAACTAACCAATCAATCAATCAGTTACGACGGATCGATGGGTCGGTTGATCGATGATCCGTCAATCTATCAGTCACATAGACTGTCCGCTTTTCGAACCTTGCCTAGCCATTCATAGGTGGTCCGAGGAAAAAAGCGTCAAATTATGCACTCTACCGTCCTCACCCGAATAGAACGCCCGGTCATTATCGCTGTATCTAGACTGAAAGTTGCACCACGTACGTCTGTAATGACCGGGCGTTCTATTCGGGTGAAGACGGTAGTCCACTAGCAGATATGCTTCACAAACCTGGTACGCTCCCCGTTGATGTTTTTTTTAGATGTTGTCAACGCATATGAGTGACATGATAAAGCTGCTTTTTCCCCCTGCTATGACCCGGAAGAAAGAGTCGACCAACCAATCAACCAACCAATCAGTTAATCAATCAATCCACTGATCAATCAACCAATCAGTTAATCAATCATTCCACCGATCAATCAACCAATCAGTTAATCAATCAATCAACCGACCGATCGACCAATCAGTCGGTCAATCTGTCAACTCATCGACCAATTATTCGGTTGGTGAATGTTCCTCGACATCGACCCGCCGCTTCTTGTAATACAAAAATCATCGAGCTTTCCCACTGCATCCGCATCTGGCTTGTCTCGTTCCCCCCTCACTACCGTAGTCAATCAATCAATCTGGCCCATTAGTCAAGCGATATCCAATCAAAGAACTTATCAATCTATCTCTCATCCATAGACATTTCAGCGATCGCTTAAGTGATTGGTTTCTCAAGGCCTTAATCAATCAATCAATCAATCAATCAATCAATCAATCAATCATCAATCAATCAATCAATCAATGGACCAGTCAATCAATCAACCGACCAGTCAATCAGTCAATCTGGCCGATCAGCTAACCCATATCCAATCAGCAATTAATCAATCTATCTCTGATCCGTAGACATTTCAGCGATCCCTTAAGCGTTGCTAAAACGATCGGTCAATCACGAACATAACCGATCACTCGGTCAATCAATCGATCAATTGAATTCAATCCAATCCAATCCAATCCAATCCAATCAATCAATCAATCAATCAATCAATCCATCAATCAATCAATCAATCAATCAATCAATAAATCTGGTGGACCAGTCAAAACGCTATCCAATCAATGAACTGGTCAAATCTATCTCTCAGCCATAGACATTTCAGCGATCGGATAATCCGGAGCATACAAAACTCGCGCACTCGACGAATCGATTAAAAATCGAAATATTATCGATCAGTCAGTCAGTCGGTTAATGACGCCGATACGAATCAACTGACCCCTTTGGGATTGCTAGTGCAATGCAGATCGTTACTTTTTTTTTTTTTTTTTTTTTTTTTTCCTGATGACCCGCCAGAACCAACCGCCACCCTAACTATGAATGGAGCATCGCTGTTTGCTTTTCGAAGGGGGGGGGGAATAAAATGTGAAAAAAAAACTCCGAAAATCAAGGAAATTAACACAAATACAATCAATTTCAGTACCGGCAGCATGCAACGCACGTCTGACTCAACCAGTTATAGTGGGATTTAGTTCTATTTGCTTTTTTTTTTCTTCCCCATTTTCTTTGATTTTTTCAACTTTTTTTGTTCTTTTATTTAGTTTTACTATTGGCATGTGGTGTTCCCCGCCAACATATGGAACCACCTGGGATGACTACTAGGACTGTCTCTTATACACATCTAGATGTGTATAAGAGCCCCCCCCCTAGTAGAGGTCGCAGGCTGTGTTAAAAAAAAAAATAAAAAAAATCCATACCCCCCTCGATATACCATGTGAGATTACCAATGAAATAAAAAATTAAATTAAATTAAGTTCAGGCAAAAGGAACCCCACTGCACTAAGGGACCACGATCCGGTCTCCCAGATCCTCTTTCCCCGGAATGAAATGCGCGATCGCTGTCTCTGCATCTGGACTGAAGCTTTGATGACAGTGCGCTCTATTCGGGGGAAGGTGGTTGGTAGCACGGAGGATTTAGAGTAACGGACCGTTCGAATCTTCTCAGTATTTATCTGTTCATCCGCCGTTTTCCCCCGAATAGAACGCACGGTCATTATCTCTGTATTAGGGCCAACCTTCAGTCTAGATGCAGCGATAATGACCCGGCGTTCTATTCGGGGTAAAAGAAGGTCGTACCCGGATATCTATCCGCTACTCCAAAAACGAAAAATTCCCAACGGAAAAAAAAAATAAAAAATTACCAACGGACAGAAACCTTGTTACAACTTCTCCGTTGGTAATTTTTCGTTTTTGGAGTAGCGGAGTTGGTACACCCATGCACGAAAATTTACCTACGCTTAAAAAAAAAAAAAAAAAAAAAAACCCTGCGGAAGGATCATTGAAAAAAAAAAAAAAAAAAAAAAAAATTTACCAACGGACCTAGTGCAGTTGGTAAACACCCATGAACTGTTGTAACACAGACCCGAGCTCGAATGCAACCAGATGACGAGAATATATCTAAAGGCCAGCGCCCTTTTTCTTTTTTTTCGGGAAAAAAAAATCAAAATTAATCGATCAAGCATCAAACTCACAATCATCGAATCCTTACAGATTTATTCATGTGGATTTCACTTTACCCCCCCCCCCAAAAAAAAAAGACTCATGGGTTGGGGATTTACTATATACATATATCGTCATAGAGAACTGCCCGATGAACCTTAGGCAGAGAGGGAGAAGAGGACATCAGATGTATATTCAACTCCTGTGAGGGAAAACGCACCAAGGTGTCCTTCAGGACATCCATTAAAATTGAAACGATACAGAGAAGGACATTAGCATGGCCCCTGGGCAAGGAGGACACGCATAAATCGAGAAATGGTTTCAATTAAAAAAAAAAAAAAAAAAAAGAGTACCAAGGGGGAAAAAACCTGCCTTCCATTGGCAATGGTTGGATGCTCTCGGGCACGAAACGAGAGGTGGTACCTCCTGCCACCGGAGCTCTTGCTCTCAATAGTGCTACTCATCGGGTGAACAGTTTACCAAATTTTTTCTTTTTCTTTTTGTTCCCCTCTGCCTCCCCCCCCCTCTCCCTTCCCCCCCCTCTTTAATCATCGTTATTGCAAGCCTACAATCCTGAGGATGGTAACAGCACCCCCCTGATTGAGACTAGACATATGGATCCTTTTTTTTTTTTTTTTTTTTTTTAGGAGGGGAAGAAAGCAGTGCCCTTTCCGTTCTATTGGTGCGGGGGTTGTACGTTCCCCAAATGGGTTCCAGCATCCCTGATTAACAGTGAAAAATGATACATCAATTCAATCCAGGGCCTGCCGCTGTTTGCTGGAAACTGGGTCTAGCGTCCCAGTTGCTCGGAGGGATTGGATTCCCATAACGTTGCGAGCTCAAGTCGCAAGGACAGAACAGACCTCTTCAGCTCAATCTGGCCTCCAGATATGCAATATCATATAGGCCAGCTGTCGCGACTTGCTTTCAGGGATCCGAGGACTACGGCGTACTAGGTGATCGATCATTCTTGTACTACCAACTCCTGTTGATCAAGATGGGTGGTAGTCAGGGGGTTTCTTTGACTCTGTTCATCTGGTTGGATCTGGATTCGAACCTGGGTCTGATTCATATTTCAACAGTTTTTGGCTGTACCAACTGAGCTAGGCGCGCTCGTAGGCACAGCTAAGTCAGGGGTTCTTTTTCCCAACAGCCATGAACATGTTTCCATCCTGGCTCTCTTGCAGTGCAATAACTCAAAGAAAGACAATGCCGTGCACTTGCAACTGAAATGGGACAACTTGGAAAGAGAAATAGACAAAGGAAGATGAAGAAATGCGAATGATGGAAGAAGAAGAAGAAGAAGAAGAAGAAGAAGTACACCAGCAAAGATCAACGTCAAATTCCCCCCCTTTCTCGCACCACCATCTTCATCCTTTAATTACTCCACCAACTTCTTCGTGATAACAATAATAAGAATAACAATGAAAGAATGAACCAGAACCAATGTCCAAATCCTCTCCCTACTGCCAGCCACTCAAGGGGTCCACCATACCCATCGCATACACCTTCCTCCTACTTTGTCGAGCAGGTGGCTATGGTGGACTATCGGAGTGAAGCTCCAATGTTCAGAGGACAACACAAAGCTACTATATCCCTCCTACTCTGCCGCCATGCCCCTCTACTGCCCCGAAGTCTTCCCTGCAGATGCCAACCACAGCTGGGGCCTTCCAGGTGCAGCGCCAACCAAGAAGATGAAGGTGCAGACCACCATAGCCAGGCAAGCTTCCCCTGTCATCCTCCTCCTTGTCCAATGTCTTCCTCCTCCTCCTCCTACCTCCCACGAAGCTCCTCCTCGGTCCTCTCCACCATAGGTGAGGTGGGAGGCCAAGCCCTCCTCCGTCCTCAGCGCTGTTCCACTCAGCACTCGCTCACCCAAGCAGCGGGCCACCGAACTTGCACACCGCAAATGAGAAAGTGCTATTCGCTCTCCCCGAAGATATACATATACCGTCCTACTGCCTCTTCGAGCAGTGACTTTTCAGGCCTTCACCGTTTCAGAGGGAAACATCATTGCAGTCTGAGATGATGATATCCCTCACTGCAGGGCGTAGACTCAGAGTACTGGACCGGTACCCCTAGACTCTTTTTTTTTTTTTTTTTTTTTTTTTAAATAACAGAACCTCATGGTTCTTGGCTCCTACCATTCTGGGGAGCAACAGTCCGGTTCCTTTCCCCCGGCAAGTCAGTAAGAGATACATGGGGAACACACACACGCTCCCCCCCATTATGGCTGAGGGGCCCGAGTGGACGGCATTGAATACTTCCCTGAGGAAGGTTTTACCCCCCCTCACCCCTGCCTAAGTTAGCCTGTACTATCTCAGTTTGCCGAAGCATCTAATCCCAGTTCTGCTCCTCTCAGTTTTGGAACTGTCGGATAGGTGTGTTTTACCAGAGTGTTCTGGGATGCATATGAATGCTTTGAAAGGTTCCAACTCCACCTCCTATTCGCGTAGCTTCTGTATAAGTCCTAAACCCTAAACCCTCGGTTAAAATGATGCCTTCTTCCACTCTAAATCCTATTTGTCTAGTTTCTGTAAAGTCCTAAACCCTAGACTCTTGGTTATATTGATATCTTGCTTTACCAGTTCATAGTCCAAGAGATAAGACCTGTGCTATTCCTCCGCTCTAAACCTCGAAACTTTCTTCCTGTCTGTCTGCTCTTTTTAAACCCTTAAACCCAACTGTCACCCCTGACGTGGAGACGAAGTCCCTGTTTACGTGAAACCATAGACATGTAAGACCACTAAGCTGAATTTATGTCTGCTGAAATGTTTTGTGATTGTGCCATTTCCAACAAGGCAAGGGCCGTGGTTCTGTCACTCTCTTGCTGTTGCTCTCTCCTTTTCCATAACAATCGCGGGGGGTCACCTTGTACTGTGCGAAGTTTGCCTGTTCCAAGCCTGTCCTGGACGTCTATAATTATTTGCTTTTTTGTGGGATCGTCCTTGATATTCTTGATTGCTTGGCGCCAATCTGCCTGGTATTCCGTGTGTAGAAGTTGAAGAACATTCTCCCAGGCCTCCCGGGTTGCTGTGTTTTGGCGTGGTATCATTTGTTTGCATCGAGTCTTCCATATGATCCACAAAGCAAGAGGACTGAGTCTTCTGAAGAGGGTTGCATGCCAGGCTTGTCTGAAACTTGGTTGTGCCAAACCCGTCAGAAGCGTCCGTAGGTTGTCCGGTAGCGATGCGCCGACTAGCTGCAGCCAGTATGCCCATGTTCTGTTCCAAATTCTTTGTGCATTAGAACAGTTTATCAGACAGTGTAACACGTCCTCGAGAGATCCATCATCGCAGACTGCGCAACTATCATCGAAATCTCTTCTGCCAGTTCCCGACTTTCTCCTGCTGAGCCATGTGTTGACCGGCAAGGCTTGATAGTATATAAGCCATTGCATACTTCTTATACGAGTATTTCTGATGGCGAGGGGGATCTGCCAGTCTAACTTCTCCGTGTTGCCTAGGCACCCCGGTATATATTTCTCCCAGCGCTGGGATAAGATGGTCTCTGTGTTGACCGGATTATGTCCAAGTTTATAGCCGAAACTAGTTGAGTAGTCTAGAATATTAGTACGCTTCTGCGCCCCCGTTGGCATTGCTCTTGTTTTCCATGCCCATTCTCCTGGCTCAAACTCCAAATCTTGTAAGGCTGTTCCCGGCTGATAAGCTTTGTAGTCTTCGTCCTCCACCACTCTGATTTTCCTGAGGAAAGATGGTTTGGCTGTAACTCGGGCACATACTGTTTTAGAGACCCTACTGATGTTGTTTCCTGGCTGTTCTATGTCGTGGATGGTCCATAGTCCCCAGTCCCCTGCCGGACCTGTTGATTTTAAGTATGATAAAACTTATGTGGGAGTGTTTTGTGACTGGCCCACTCCCCTGAAGGCTGAAGTCCATGCGGGGGGCGCTTGTAGGAGTGGCTTCCAATCCTGTGGTATAGATTGTAACATCGCTTGCCGATTGTCCTCCAAGTTGTGGCGTCCTTTGAGAGTTGTTCTGAGTTCTGCTGTTGTCTTCCAACGATTGCATTGCTGATTCCAGATGTGTTGGATTTGCCAGACTCCCTTCTCTAGCCATGTAACCCAGCGGGTATCCTGTGTCATCAAAGTCCATGGTTTATCGGAAGGGTCTTTCAACCATTGGTTGCAGAAGAGGGGCTGGCGCAGGACTTCCGCTCTGTTTGTTGGACTTCGAACCTTGGTCGGGAAGATCTCTCGTCAGATCCTGATGATATACATCCAGTACTCCAAACGGGCCGGCTGCTGCACCTGTTGTTGCTGGTTAGTCCGTTGAATGTTGCTGCGAGTTGCCCTTGCATGTTGGATGGGGAGGTGGCTTTAGGCAGCTGTCTGATCCTGTTCAAGGCCAGCGAAGTCCAGGGGAGATGTTGTAGTAGTAACTTCACGATCCACTTCGTTTGAAGGGCCTTGGTTTGAGTGGCCGGATCAAGGACTGCCAGGCCACCCTTACCCTTAGGTTGGATGATGTGCGACCAAGCCACCTTTGGTATGAAGCGCTGAGTCGTGGGATTCCCGGTCCATAATTAAGCAGTCGCTCGCCGTTTGAGGGCTGTGACCATGTTGTCTTCCGGTGTCCAGATAGTGGCTGCATACCACATCATGGAAAAAATGGATGCGTTAAGTACCAGCACCCTTCCGAAGACTGGCGTGTAGATGCTGGACCAGGTGTCCATTTTGTGTAACATCTTCGTCAGCATCTCCGGTGCCATGGCCTGATCTGGTCCGAAATTTGCAAACCTGTTTCCCAAAAAATGCAGAGGTGTTCTCGGATTTTGCCACTCGAACCCCATTGGGGAAACTTCATGGGAAGGTTGCGGAGTGTCTGAGAGCCACCAGCCCATGGTTTTGTGCTAGTTGACTTGGTTGTATGCCTTTTCAAAATCGAAGAACATTATGGCTGCGTTGAGTCGTTTGTCCTTGATGTAACGAGCTGATTCTGTCAGAGTCATGACATTGTCGAGAATGAATCTTCCTGGGATGAAACCCATTTGATCGATGTGAAAACAGTTGCTCGTAATCTTGCTGAGGCGGTTAGCCAGAAGTTTGGCTCACACTTTATATACGACAGTCAGTAGCGTAATCGGCCTGTAGTTCTTGATGTCCGCTGGATCTCCTTTTTTGTACAGCAAGGTGACCACTCCCATGCTTATGTATTTTCCCAGTCCTTCCTGTGACTCTGCTTTGCTGAGAAAAAACATATATTCCTGTTCAAACATCTGCCAAAACGTTTGCCAAAACTCCTTGGATAGCCCATCTCTGCCTGGTGTCTTGTTCGGTTGAAGCGGAGACAACGCTGCTCTCACTTCTGCTTGAGAAAGTGGTTTTATCTAGCTCTTCTGACTGCTCTTTTGGCAACGTCTTGTCTAGGTGGTTCAAGAACTTGTTTTTGGCCTCCCTTACAACTGTTTGAGGTAATTGGTTCTCTCTAGAGGTGTAAAGATCCTTGTAGAAGTCTGCTGCTATGGACAACATGCGCTCCGGGTCTGAAGTGACTGTATCGCCTATGTTCAACCATTCGATGAGTTTGTTCCGAGTGTTAGTTTTTATCTTTTGAAAAAAGTATTTGGTCATTTTATCGCCTTGTTCCAACTCTTTGACTCTTGCGTGTAGGCGGAAACCTGCTTCTTTCCATAACTTCCGCTCAACCATTTTTTGTCTGGCTGCCTCCAGTGCTTCTTCCAGTTCTGTTGAACCTGGTTGAGCGACGAGGTTTCTCTCTGTCAGTTTGAGAACTGCTATTAACTCCTTCTCCTTTGATGATCTTCTAGCGGCCAGAATGCGAGACGCCTTGGCCGTGGCCATGGATAGACTCCCCACCAGTTGTGGGAAGGATGTAGTACGAGTGCCAAAAGCTTCACACGTCTCCATGATGTGTTGCTTGATAATATGTGTATCCAGTAGAGAGTTATCGATCTCGAAGAAGCCAGGTCCTCTTTTGGTCATTGCTTCAAGGGCGAGGTTCAAGAATATGTACTTGTGGTCCAGTCTTGTAGAGTACGGCAGGTCACTGATTCCCGTAGTTAGGATTGCGCCCTGGAGACTTTCAAATGTGAGAAAAAAGTTGAGTACGGAACCGGGCCGCCCGGCCGACCAGCGCCTGCCCGGGGGAGGTCCCGGGCGGCCTGCCCGGTTGGGGGCCGGGCACCCCCAGCACACCTTGTCGAGGGGGGGGTTCAGACCCCGAATCGCCATGTTCTGGCGTCCCCAAGGCCTACCGGGTCTGACCAGGCCCAAAAAACGGCGAGTCGGGCAATTGAGGCCAGCTTTTGACGGCCCTCCGGACGTCGATCATCCATGATCGACGGCCAAAGGGCCGTTTGATTTTTGGAGGGAAAACGAGGACCCGTTTGAACAGCCGACTGGCTGGGGCGGCCTGCATCGGCTGTCCAAACGGGGCCTTGGTTTTCCCCAGCCGCCGAAGCTCGTGGTTCAGCCGCCCGTCGTCGTGGAGCCGCCCGTTGTCGCCTGGGAGCTACACTCCCCCGTCGTCGTGGAGCCGCCCGTCGCCATCGCCTGGGAGCTACACTCCCCCGTCGTCGTGGAGCCGCCCGTCGCCCGTCGCCAACGTTGTGGAGTCGCCCGTCGCCCGTTGCCCGTCGCCAGCGTCGTGGAGTCGCCCGTCGCTCGTCCCCCTCTCATCATCATCATCTTCTTCTTCTTCTTCTTCTTCTTCTTCTTCTTCTTCTCTTCTTCTTCTTATTCTTCTTCTTCTTCTTCTTCTCTCCTCCTCCTCCTCTTCCGACTATCTTCTTTTTCTTTTTTTTTATTTTGTTCCATTCGTCAGCGATAGGTCGCGAGATAAACGACAGGTAAGAAAAAAGAAAAAACTGCTCCCTTCTTCTTCTTCTTCTTCTTCTCTCCTCCCCCACCTCCCCCTCAACTTCTTCTCCTTCCTCTTCTCTCCTCCTCCTCCTCTTCCGCCCATCTTCTTCTTCTTCTTCTTCTTCTTCTTCTTCT
>BFEA01000105.1:1333424-1344582 GCA_003427395.1 Chara braunii | reverse complement strand
AAACCAGATTTTTTATTGCATATTCGGGGTCCTCTCGCCGAGCACAGAAGGACCCCGCTTTAAAAAAAATAAAATAAAAAAATTCTGGGCTGTTTCAAAAAAGTATATTTGTGACGTCGAGTAGTGTTGACTGTGATTATGCTTGAAATGGAGAGCTTTTGAGGTAGGTTGAGGAGTTCGATGTGGATCCACCAAGTACCCCTAGACTCTACCGGACTTCTAAAATTCCTTCGGCCTCTAAAGGTACCAACTTTTTGTCTTGTTCTGGCCACGTGCCCGCTACTTGAGTTTTTCCATCCTACGTGGGCCTGGCCGACTTCCAAGTTCCCACTGCACCCTCACAAAAGCACAGCCACAGGTAAGTACCAGGTCCGAAGGCCTTTGTATCATATAAGTAGCCTGGCGGGTCACGCACACACCCAAGCAATCATGCAGTCAGAATAACACAGGGAAAAAACTCAGCAATCATGCACACACGCGTACTTGGCAATCTCAGCAGAATACGAAAAGCTCAGCAAGTCACACAGTCCAGCAACAAAGCTCAGAAAACAGAAGACTTCTTAGTCTGTGATTTTGCACGTCATTACAAACATATTGTCCACCCTTTGGCTGTGGAGGCTGCTACTACCGTCTTCTCCCCAACACAGTGCACCCTGATAACAAATGTTTACAAGCCATCTTTCCGGTCCAGCACAAGCCAAAATGAGTGTGCGTTGTGTTCCGGGGAAGACGGTAGTCTGGTTTCCTTCTTTTTTTTTTCTTTTTTTAATTTTAACAAATAGCATGTTTCACTATATAAAGAGCAAAAGGAGGTCGGGAATCCCTCCACATCTCAACCCGGATGACTGGGGCCATTACCCAGATTAGGCTAGCATTGCAGGGTAGTTCCTGTGCTCCTGTCTTCTATCTGTTCATATGCTATTCCTAAAAAAAGACGAAGCTGGATTAACAACCAACAATTGGTTATAAAGAAAAAAGGTCTATCTAACTCCCCGTTTACCCTTTGAATAGCCACTAAGCCCTCCTCTGTCTAACTTCTCCTTGCCTCATTCTTTCTTCCTGGTCCTTGCCTTAAACCCTAAACTCTACTGTTGCTACTTATTCCCTTTGCTACGGCCTTCTCATCCTCTCTTTCTCTACGAAAAGACGAGGCTTGTGGCCCAGATGGTTGCTGCTTTGCCATTCCCTAGGGTCCTGCGGTCGAATTTGTCTTTCAGATCCTGTGCTTGGTCCGGTTGCTGTCTCATCTGCCGCTGCGTTCTTTTCCACTGTGCCCAAACCTCCGTTTCCATTAAGTTTAGGAGGACCTCCCTTGCTTCCTGTTCGTGCATCGGCCTTTTCCCTATTGTGATCTGACATCGTCTTTTCCAAATTGTCCATACTGTGTGTTGTCTTATGAGCTGAAATAGCTGCTTCTCGAAGGCTGGCCAATCTCTGGGGCAGTTGTGTCCCAGAAGCAGGGTCTCTTTTTCTTGTGGGAAAGGCTTCTGCGTCATTTGCTTCCATAGGATTCTGGCTATGCTCCATTGTTTCCACTGCACCCTGCTGGCAAACTGAACACAAGGTGTTGGAGGGGTCCCTTCTTGCTCGACTTCTTTTTTCGTTTAGCCAAGCGTTTACCGGCAGAGCTACGTGGACAATTAGCCACTGCAATCTTCTGACCCGGCCAAGTCTTATCCTATTGATCATTGTCCATGGTATTGTTGGTAATTGCTCCGGGGAGATTCCCACTCTGTTCTCCCACCGCTTCGCGAGTACGGTCTGCAGAGGGTGGTGCCGCCTTCTCAGTCTATGGCCAATTCGTGTAGTATACTTTAGTATGCTTTTTCTTCTGGAAATTCTCAACCTTCCTCCTCTAAGATTCCACGCCCATTCCGCCGGGTCGATTTCTAGATCTTCTATGGAGTGGTTGGGCTCAAAATCGTGAAATCTTCCGTCTCCACTACTCATACTTTTTGTACTAGTTGCGCTTGGATGGTAACCGGAGTCTTGGAGTCCTGGTCGAAGAGGCTGGTGGTACTTCCTGGGTTCTTAATGTTGTACATGTTTGCGTTCAACCACTCATTCCTTGCTGGTTCTTGACTCCAGATGCGGAATGCTTTGGCAGGTTCCCCTCCTTGTTTCCATGTAACCCAGTTGCCTAGTCCCCATTGCGTATTCCTTTTCAATATAACTATCCATTCCTGTGGTATGGATTTGAGGATGTCGTTGAGATTCTCGGTTAGTCAGTGGCTTCCTTTCAATTCCGCTTTGATCTCCCTGGCCGTCTTCCATCGTTTGTTGTCTATCCTTTGCCCAAAAATGTTTGATATGCCAAACTCCGTGTTCTACCCATGTGCCCCATTTTGTATCCTTTTGTGTGAGAGTGATGGGCTTACCCTGCCTGTCCTTTATAGCTGGGTTACAAAATAGGGTCTTGCGAAGAACCTCCTCACGAGAACATGGCTCTCTGACCCTGGCAAGGAAAATCTCCTTCCATAATTTCAGCAGCTGCTGCTAGTAGGTGTCCGTCCTGGTTCCGTCCTCGTTACTTGTCCGCTCCCTTGGGCCTCTCCCTACTTTGGCCCAGTTGCTGCACATTAACCAGAAGAGCCCTGGCATGTTGGTTGGTGTAGTGTACTTCGCCATTTGTCTGATTCTATCGAGGGCAAGTGGCACCCACGACAGCTTTTGATGGGTGATCAGTTTGACTAGCCATTTTGTTTATAGAGCTTTGAGCTGCCGGTCTGGATCCATTATATCCAGGCCTCCTTGTTCCTTCAGCTTCGTAACATGCTTCCATGGCACTTTAGTAATGAAGTTAGGCTTGTTGGGATCCGAGGTCCACAGGTACGCTGAAGCTTTTCTTCGTAGTGTTGCTATCGTTTGAGCTGGGGGACTCCAAATTGTCCCTGCGTACCACATGATTGAGAATATGGATGCATTTAAGATGAGAGCTCTCCCGAACATCGAGGTATAGATCGCTGACCATGCCCCCAACTTTGCTAGGATCCTGGTCATTAGTTCGGCAGCCATGGAGTGATGCGGACCTGTTTCCGTTATCTTAACTCCCAAGTATCTTAGCGGGTGCTGTGGTCCATTGTAGTCCTTCCGGGTTGATGGCAGGGTCTAATCCCTCTCCTTCGTGGGTTGTCAGCCACCAGCCCACGGTCTTTGGCCAGTTAATTTTCATTCCCGACGCTAGTTGGAAGTTTCCATAGCTCTTGTCAACGCTTGGAAGGAGGAATCAGATGCTCTGATCAGCACCGTCAGGTCATCCGCAAACATCAAAGTTGTGGGGAGCTGCACTTGCCTTTTTCTCCTGATCTGGTGCCGTAATCAACCGCTGTATCGAGGGATCCTTCCTCAAGAACGAGGCAACGGCCTCCATGATGAACAAGAAGGTGGGAGCTGCTAGGGGACCCCCCTGTCTTTTTCTTCTCTTCTTTTTTTGGGGTAGCAGAAAATGTATTGGTGGGGAGCAGCACCTGCTGGAAAATGGGCCCAGCGTAGTATAGTAGTATCACACACACCCACTGTGTTTCTACTACTTTCTAGAGCTTGAATACTGAACGCATTGCAGCCTTTATTGTTATGGGTAGTCCGGTTTCACCCGAATAAAACACCTGCTCATTGTGGATGCATCTGGACTGACAGCTGTGCCAAATGCAGCCATAATGACCGGGCGTTCTATTCGGGTGAAGACGATAGTTTACCAGTGTTTTTGCCAAAGCTAGTGTACCAGTGTTTTTGCCGTGGGTACTAAGCCCCGGAATAAACACAATCTAATTGCAGAAAAGAAAAAGAAAAAAGTAAGCACTGGGGCATGGTTCCACTATCGCACGAGTCATGGCCTACTTCTACAACCCGTGCAACATTGTGAGAAAAGGTAGAGAATTGTATTTTGAAGACATAAAGAAAAAGTCGGTGACAGTCCCAAAACGTCGATAAGGCTGATGTCGGCTGTGTACCACTGTGAGGGAGTCCGTTTGTGAGCCTGATGGGGAATCCCTTCTGTTACAGTTGAGGCAGCAGAGCATCCAATTTTTGTACTTTGCGTCGAAGATAAGTCCTTGAGGGGGTCGCCGTTGACCAGGAAAAAAAAGCTCGGGCACAGCTGTGCTGCGACTGTTCTGCATCGGAGGCCTATATCCGAAGGCATGCTGCGGGGCTAGGTCCTCCTGTTCAGACATAACAGTACTGCTTACTCCCCGCTGCTCTTTGCTTTCTGTGGATACTGGCCCTCACGGCCCTCACGCCACTACTCTTCAATGTGAAAAATGGTGAGTGTAACGTCGCCTCCAAAAAGGTCATCCTTTCTGTGAGATCTGTGCAAAGGGTTTTGCAGTTGAGGATATGCAGCACCTATGGGTTCGGTATTCACCAGGGGCAAAATTTTGGCAGTGGGTGGTGGCGTACTCAGGCCTTCATTCCTGTTGATTGGGGGAATTTGTAGTCCAATGAGTCCATTGGATCCATTCCTTTTCGTTTCTTTTTCTTTTTTTAATCCTAACTTGCTAAGCTATATTCTTCTCTCAATTTCATCCCTCAGTAGGTACCTACCAGGGGTCACCTGTATAGGCTTAGGAGTAGTGGTAGACTCCATTCCATTCTTTTAGGTTCAGAGTTACAGTGTGAACACACAAAGCAGCAAGCAGAGTGCAGACGAGTGCAGACACATAGTACACTTAGTCGCAGTGGTGCACAAACGTACTTAGTGAAAGGTGCAGACACATAGTACACTTAGTCACAGTGGTGCACAAACGATCTCTAGTGGCAAGCTGATAGGTGTGGGAAGGGACACGACTTGCGATAGGACTTGGGGCTTCGAGCCTGTACAAGACTCCGTCTAGGAAAAAAATGGTTCAGAAAGCCAAGTGGGTCATTCCGAACCTCGAGTGACTGAACCCTGGAGAGTACTCCCATGCTTGATACCCTGCCTCTAAAACAACCTGGGCGTTTAAAAGAGAAAAAAAAAAAAAAAAAAAAAAAAAAAAAAAAAAAAAAAAAAAAAAAAGGTGCAGAGTACACTTAGTCACAGTAGCTCACAAAAGTACTTAGTGAAAAGTGCACGACAACAGTAAATGATTGAGAGCCAGCGGGTATTGGCAGACCCGACCGGTTTCGGCCGCTGCCCCGCGGCCCTCCTCAGGTTCCATTTCCGCCATATCCTTTAGGCTCGGCATGGCTAAATCTCCCACATAATATATAATATAAAATAAAATACGGGTTAACTATAGGATGCTTTGATCCTAAAGTGACTCCAATTCGCCAGAAGAGGCTCAGCTGCGTAAAAGTCAGCGGACTCACACTGTATTCTTGGGCAATCTTATTTATCAAGATGTGGACACGAAAAGATACGTTTACAAAACTGTTAGGGCTGCTATACTGTGGGAATATGAGGAAGCAGTGTAATCAGAAAGTAGGGTTTGGTCACACCCCAATACATCCACTCCCTGAAGGCATCAGTTGGAAAAGCAATCAGAAACAGATGTGCTTGACTGGAAGAGGAGAGTGGAAAAATGGTAAATCTATAGGAATGGGCATCCGACGGAATGGTAAATCTATAGTGCAATCAAACTCACTTTCTTCTTCACTCCACATACATGCAAACAGGTGGCAAATCACGCTGGCGCTGTGCACCCACACAAAGCTCAGAGATACTCAAGTCGAGAACACAGTTTAGTTACAAACTCGCTTCCAACTGGCTATGGCGCCTGGGCGCCCACACATCCTTTGTCCGACTCTGTGTCCACACACTGTTCACACGCACTTGTCTTTGGATCACCCTGGATATCCCACGCACACAACTCTGTGCAAAGCACACACGCACACTGAACTCTCCTCTCTAAACTGCAGCGGCTATGGCCGCTCTACTGCTACTGGCTATGGACGAGCTATCCCTCTCTTCAGCCCACTTCAACCTCGGGCTTCTGCAGACCACCTCACACAAGACGCCTGGGCAGCGCTTCCGCATGGCTCACGCAGGAATGAATGAATGGCTGGACGCTGCCTCTTGATTTATACTTTTGTAAGTCGCTGGTCTGCCCTTTCCACCGGGCCCATGGTGCACACAGTCCCACATGATACTTGCTGACTGGACGAAGTGACACACGTGGTTAACCAGGGGTGTTATTTTCGACGAATGATACTTGCTGCCTCTTTTTGTGTGACATATATGTGCTTTAGGTTACGTCATGTGTGCAGTTTTGACATGTTTGGATCAATAATGAAAAAGTTGGCATTTTGTTGAATTCGTTGGACGCTTCGTTTTGACTCGGACAGTGTCTTTGTGTACCGCTGACTAAGCGGGGTTGGACTCACCACTTGCCCACTTGCCTTTAGCCTGCTGTAAGAAACGTGAGAAGAAAACTCGAAAGGCCACTTCCAGACCTTTCGGAAGTCTGTGGATTTGGCCTTTAGGGACCGTAGCAGCTACGACCTTGACCTTTCAGGACTGTAGCAGCTATGACCTTGACCTTTCAGAATTACTACAGCTGCAGTCACTTTACAACTATGAGCCCTACTCGACAGACCTACAGATCGAACCCCTACAGCTACACAGTCCTACAACAGACAACAATCAACTACCAAAACGGAGGTCGCGGGCTCAAAACACGCAGGGGTCTACTCGATACTGTACACGGGTGTAGGTAAGGTCTAGGGATCAAACCCTGGGATCTGCATCTGCTTCTGCAAAGGTGAAAACCGTTTCACTCCCGCCGGCCTAAATTCGAGGTCCTCCGATAATACTTGAGTCCAGGGCAGGGCCTTTACCTTTACGATCTTTCTCTAGCCTCGGGGGACTACGTCGGGAGCTGTCTCTAGAAGTTCTGCTCTGGTGAACCAGCGGTCGTCTTCCGGTTCTTGGTAAGAGAATCTAACTTTATATTGTTTTTGTGGACGACCTCTACCTCCTGTTCTGAACACATCTTCACACACTATGTCGTCAATGCCGTACCTTCCATCCATGTCCGAAGGGATTATTGACCTTCGTGATGGAAAGTGTTGGCTTGTGGTACAGGGCAACAACTTTGACACGTGGAAAACTGGGTAGGTGTGGAGGTGTGCTGGAATCTCAACTGTGTAGGACGGTCCATCCTCTCCGCCCTTAACTTCTAAGATTGGCCATGATCCTCGGTATGCAGGCTGTAACTTCTGCGAGATGTTTTCCTCAGGAGCAAATTCCTTTGACTTAACCCAGACTAAGTCGCCTACTTGGAACTGTGAAAGGCGACGGTGCTTGTTGGCTTGTTCTATCATCTTGTGCTGGGCCTTCCTGAGGTTCTCAACTAATGTAGCAATCTCTTTCTCGTGCTGTATTGCAAATTCCTTGGTACCGGGCGGTAGCCTCTGAATCTAATCCCAGTTAAGTCCCTCAAACGGTCTGCGTGGTCTAAAGGACTTATGCAGCTCGTTGGGAGTGCGACAAGTGGCTAAGTGCACACTATTGTTGTAAGCACTGGCTACCTTTGGAAGCATCTCATCCTAGTTAAGTTGGTCGGGTCTAATGTACATTCTCATAACTTGTTGCATGACTTGCACGCTATTGTTGTAAGCACTGGCTACCTTTGGAAGCATCTCATCCTAGTTAAGTTGGTCAGGTCTAATGTACGTTCTCAGAATTTGCTGTAGGACTTTGTTCATCTGTTCAGTCTGACCGTTACTCTCTGGATGACGACCAAATGACATTAACAACTTTGATCCGTAGACTTTCATTAACTCCTACCGATTCTGACTAGTGAATCGGGTGTCCCTGTCACTAACTATGGACAACGGTAGCCCATGTTCACTGACCCAATGGTCGAAAAACTTATGTATTACTAACTCTGTGCGTGCCTCAGTGGGCAAAGGAAAAAAAATGGCATACTTGCTAAACCTATCTACTACAACCATGACTTGGCTCTTGCCATGTCTACTCTTGACACCAGTGTCCATGAAATCTATAGACATTGAATCTCCGGGTCCTTCGGGGATAGGCAAGGGTCTGAGAAGACCTAGAGGGGCTTGTGTAGTAGTCTTATTCCTTTGACAAACTTTGCAACTGCGTACGTATTCTATACAGTCGGCGTTCATACCAGGCCAGGTATACACGCGCATGAGGTTGGCTAATGTCTTATGCCAACCGAAATGTCCCTCTGTAAATGGCATTCCCCTAAGATCAAACTTCGGATCTCTTCGCTATTGGGAATGCATAGGTGGTCAACAACATTAGTCTTCTCAAATAACTAGCCGTTTGTAATGCGGTAATTTGGTTCTGGCTCTGGTACCTCTGTAACTCTCTTGAGGAGGTCGCTATAGATAAGGTATTGCGCATACGCTTCTTTGACTCTTTGTTGCAAGTCTCTCCCTATATCCAAATAGTGTACCATCGCTCCAAAGTAATATGATCTCCTACTCAGGGCGTCCGCAACTACATTGTATTTTCCCTTGATTGGCTTGAGCTCAAAGTCATACTGATTTATTTCTTCGGCCCACATAGTCAACTTCGGTGTCATCTTGGCCTGATTTTTCAACCACCTTAGCATCTCGTGGTCTGAATACACTTTGAAGTGCCTCCCAAGCAAGTAGTGCTTCCAGTGATCTAACGCTTGCCTGAGAGCGTAGAGTTCCCTCTCATAGGTGGATGTCGCTACCTTTTCTGAAGGCATTCTACCAGACATAAACTCTACGGGTCTATATCCATAACCATCGTCTTGTTGTAGAACAACACCTATACCGTACTGACTTGCATCAGTGGTAACAACGAAAGGCAGAGACAAATCGGCTACCTTGCGGACTGGGTACTCTATCAAGGCCTGCTTTAACGTCTTCAAGGCTGATGTGCAGTCTTTATCCCATTTCCAGATTGCCTATTTCTTTAGCAACCTGCAAAGGGGAGCAACGATGGTGGAGAATTTCCTGACGAACTTTCTATAGTAATTGGCCAATCCTAAGAACGACCGCAACTCTGTCAGCGTGCGGGAAGTCGGCTAATCTCTAATCGCTGCTATCTTACTATCCTCAGGCTTTATGCCATCTCCGTCTAGGATGTGGCCCAGGTATAGAACCTGTGTCTTGGCCCACTCACACTTCTTCGCATTGATCTTGAAGTTGGCTTCTCTGAGCTCCCCCAAGACCTGGCCGCCCTCATGCTCCTGGAGGGTCTTACTAAACACTAAAATATCATCTAGATATACAACTACAAATCTATCTAACCACGACCTAAACAAGTCATTCATACAGCGCTAAAACGTAGCTGGCGTGTTGGTTAATCCAAAGGGCATCACACTATAAACTCATAGTGTCCGTGCTGATCATCAGGATGGACGTCTATCTGATGATAGCCTGGCTTCAAATCTATCTTAGAGAAGTATCTCCAGCCCTGCACTCGATCCAACAAATTATCTATTCGAGGCAGTGGTTATGCGTTCTTCACTGTGATGGCGTTGAGACCCCTATAGTTTATACACATTCTTAATTCTCCCTCCTTTTTGGGGACAAATAAAACAGGCGCTCCAAACGGAGACGAACTGGGCCTAATCCAACCCTTCTCGAGGAGCTCATCTAACTGCTTTCGTAACTCCCTTGGGGACATTCGATACACTGCTTCTTTGGGAGTTCTACTGCCAGGCTCTATCTCAATGCGATGCTGGATCGACCGTTGTACTACTCTTGTAGGCGGCTCAGACAGATCTGCATACTCCTCCAGTAGCTTGTCAATACGAGGGTCTATGAGCTCTTTGGACTTAGGCTCAGTGACTGGCCTAACATAGGCAACAAAAACCTGTTCTTCCAACTGCTCCTTTACTAATCTTGCGAATGCAGGAGCGCCGAAACAACAATGTGCTAAGGGGTTGTCTACCCCTGACACATAAAACAGGCGAGCAGTCTTAACTCCACTTGACGGGCTAGGGAGCCTACACTCGTGCTCTCTTAAGTGGAGTGTGGCCCCTGCTGCCTCTTCCCAATCCATTCCTAGGACTATATCAAACGGGAGGTTATCTTCTACGAGGAGAGTCAGGGAATGGAGAACTCTCTCTACCTTCCCATCTTTCCCTAGGTAGAAATAAGCCTGGACTCCCTCGACATAATCCTCGAGTCGCATCGTGCGATTGTCTGCGAGGATGCTGACTATAGGTTCCTCTAGCTTTCGGACCTTTAAGTTTAGCCTCAGCTTATGTAGTGCTTTGCGACTAATATAACTACGGGTAGCCCCACTATCTATAAGGGCCCCTACTCTGCCTCTAAAAATCTCTACATCTACCAATACTAGCTGTCCCTTTCCATTCTTCTTCATCTTGGCCCAGACAGGCATCCTCTCCTTCAACTCTTCTGCCACGCCTGCGAGGGAAGTGCCTAAAGAGACCCTAATGCAAGCAGTCTCTGGACAACTATCCAGGCACGGGCCAGCAACCTCTGTCATAGACACATGTGGGTTGGGAGTTTCTCTATGGTGCGCTCTTCTCCACATGGTCTAGGGGTAAGGGCAGTTGCGACCCCTACCGACGGTTGCCTTTTGCTGCATGTGCAGCAAACCGGGCCTCTCTGTACTTGGGGTAGTATTTAGTAATATGGCCTGGATCATCGCAATAAATGCACTGATCGTGGTCTATCCTCCTCTGCCAAACTTTTTGATCGAGGCCCAAATCTTCCCAAGGCCTGCCCTGTGGCAAGCCAGGATGCCATCCACCCCTCCTGTAAGGTGACCGATTGGAACGCGAACGATTTTGCGGGGGACCTTGACCCCTGCCTCCCTCTTAGCGGTTGCCCCTACCGCCAATCCCCTGATCATCCTGTCCTCGACCACGTGAGGCCTAGCCCCCTTGGCCCCGACCTCCTCCTCTTTCTTGCGGCCTTTCTCCAGCTAGTACAACAGCATAGGACCGCCCCTGACCTACACCCCTGTCTCCCTCCTCGAGGCCCCACTCAATCTTACTATGGGACCTCCTTCATTCCTCCTTCATCCAATGTCAGAATCAGGCTGTCTTTCCCTTTAACCTGCCCCGAAATAGTCCGGCCCTTGCACTTCTTACCCTTGTCATAATCTTTGCGCCAAAAGGCGGTGACCGTCGTGGATTGGGCCTCGTAAGCTATGATATCGTGACTCAACCTATCATACGTCATCCCTTGTTCGCGCGACTTGTCATAGAAGTGCCCGTGCAAACTCTCGGGCATCGCACGATAGATGGGCCTCGTA